>CM052814.1:58395597-58440971 GCA_028533885.1 Nasua narica | reverse complement strand
TTGCGCCAGTACCACACTGTCTTGATGATTACAGCTTTGTAATAGAGCTTGAAGTCAGGAATTGTGATGCCGCCGACTTTGGTTTTCTTTTTCAACATTCCTCTGGCTATGCGTGGTCTTTTCTGGTTCCATATAAATTTTAGGATTATTTGTTCCATTTCCTTGAAATAAATGGATGGTATTTTGATAGGGATTGCATTAAATGTATAGATTGCTTTAGGTAGCATAGACATTTTCACAATATGTGTTCTTCCAATCCATGAGCATGGAACATTTTTCCATTTCTTTGTGTCTTCCTCAATTTCTTTCATGAGCACTTTGTAGTTTTCTGAGTACAGATTCTTTGCTTCTTTGGTTAGGTTTATTCCTAGGTATCTAATGGTTTTGGGTGCAATTGTAAATGGAACTGACTCCTTAATTTCTCTTTCTTCTGTTTTGCTGTTTGGGTATAGGAATGCAACTGATTTCTGTGCATTAATTTTATATCCTGACACTTGACTGAATTCCTGTATGAGTTCTAGCAGTCTCGGAGTGGAGTCTTTTGGGTTTTCCACATAAAGTATCATATCATCTACGAAGAGAGTTTGACGACTTCTTTGCCAATTTGGATGCCTTGTTTCGGGGTTTTTTTTAGAGACTTTCTCTGAGAGCCAAAGAGAGAGCGTGCATGAGAGCGGGGAGGGGCAGAGGGAGAAGCAGACTCCCCACTGAGCAGGGAGCCCGATGCAGGACTCGATCCCAGGACCCTGAGACCATAACCTGAGCTGAAGGCAGATGCTTAACTGAGTGAGCCACCCAGGTGTCCCCAGTTTTTGTTTTTTTTAAATTACATGCTTGTAATTTTAAAATGCAGACATTTGATGAACAATCAAATGAGTGAGCGAGCATACGAATTCCCTCGTGGCTGACGAGGGTCCCGGAACAGGTGGCCAGCCCTCAGGAGCACTTTGCTGTCTTCCTAGGGGCCACGGGCCGTGGGGACGGGAGCACAGACCCCAGCATGCTGGCTGTGTTCCAGGACTACATCAAACTGATGCCACTGGTGGTGGAAGCGAATCAAATGGGCGAAGAGCTGGAGAAGGTAAGAGCCGGAAGACGGTACGGCACCCCGTCCAGGAAGGGCCCCGGGGAGCAGGGTCCATGGCCCCTCACACCACCGCTGCGGCCGGCTCCATGGTATGGATGGGAACACGGGGGCCTGGAGAGGTCAGGACCCCACCGTGAGCCAGTGACAGAACCCAGGTCAATACCCAGAACTCACCAGTCCCAGCTGCTGGTGCCATTCCTTCCACCTCTGGCCACCAGGGCCCCAGACCAACGCCTGCCGCCAGACCACGCCATCCCGGACTGCCCTCCAGCGGGCTTTCTCTGGGTCCAGCACCCCGAAGCTTTCTATGCCAGAGAGGACCTGAGTGGGGGTTGGCCCCTGGTGCCACAGGACCCCAGTCTTCAGGAAACATGGAAGAGACTTACACACTTCGGGAGGGTCAGAAAAAGGGAGAGACAGGGCAGGGACGGTGCGGAAATGCAGGCGACTCAGGGCAAAGTGTTTCTCTTACCAGGGACTCAGAATGGAACTGAAGGTGAAGAATTTAGCATCTTCAGACTCCAGGGGCTACGACCTACAGAAGGAGGTCATGGTGAAGGTGACCCACCAAAGGACTCACGAGGTGAGGACGCCTCTGGGGACGGGGTTTCTGAGGTGCTCTCCCAGGGACAGAGGTCAGTTCGACCCCTACCGCCTGTGGAGACCCTGCTCTGAGCGAGAACTGGGACTCTGGGGACAGAGGGCCCCTCCTCTGTGGTTCCCTCCCAGGCCTCTCTCCCTCACGGCACCAAGTCCTGGGATTGTCCCAACCAGCAGCACTGAGCACTTTCCGTCGATTTTCACCCCATTTTTATTTATTTATTTGAGAGATAGAGAGCGTGCACACAAGCTGGGGGAGGGGCAGAGGGAGAGGGAGACACAGAGTCCCTGCTGAGCGGGGAGCCGGATGCGGGACTCGATCCCAGCACCCAGGGATCATGACCTGAGCCGGAGGCAGACACTTAACCGACGGAGCCACCCAGGTGCCCTATTTTTAACATGACTTGAAGGCCTGAGTTCCAGAAGGGAGCCTGAGAGTTTAGTCAACTGACGGTCGTGTCCGTGTGTGCGCGAGCGAGCAAGACAGGCATGCCCATCTGGAGAAACGAGAAAATCGGCATGCCGGTTAAGATTCCAGAAAAGGCCGCGGCCGATCCATTGCCGTGGTTGCCTTTGCTCACTGGCAGGAGGGTCCCCTTCAGGTACCTAAGACCCCTTCCCTTTCCCTCCGCCCAGCGGAAAAGACGGGGCGCTCTTCCAGCACCCGGTACATATTTCTGCCTTCGGAGCAACCCCCGGACCTCTGGCCACAGCCCGACGCGCTCTCCTCAGCCCGTCTCCGGAGACGAGCCCCGAATGCTCCGGGGGCGTCCGGGTGGGCGGCCAGATTTGGCAAACGTGCCGCCGGCAGGGGGACCAGCCGTCACTGGGTGATCTGCTCTACCCAGCAACCCTTCCGCTCGTTCCCCCAAAGTTGTCGAGATCTTCCTAAAATTGTGAAATGCCACAGGGAAAGAGCTATAAATGGGCACGAGGGGCCTGGGCGTGTGTTTTCTGGGGGCCGGGGTCACAGGGTCACAGCTCGAGTCCACCGGGCCCCCGGCCGGGAGGGCCCAGGGAGCCAACCTGAGCCAGGCCAGCCTGGAGCCCAAACTCCTGAGACATTTTCCTGCTCTTCTCAGTCTCTCCCTCTGACCAGCGCCGCCGTGGCCTCCTCTGTACCCCCTGGGGGGAGGAGAGAGGGGCGACGCGTCCCCGTCCCTTTGCATCACAAACCTCCATCTCTGACCGCTCTGGAGGCTGGATGCCCAAGACCGTGGCACGCGGGGAGGCCTGGTATCTGGTGAGGGATGGCTTCACGGGTCAGGGCGGACACCTTCTCGCCGGGCCCTCGCCTGGCGCTCGGGGCCTGGGAGGGCTCTGGGGCCTCCTCCGTCAGGGCGCTGACTCCATTCGTGAGGGGCCCACCCTCGGGCCGGGCACCCCCACAGGCTCCGCCTCCTCATCCCATCACACCTGGGGTTAGGTTTCGACGTATGGGTTTGGGGGGGGCTGAACATTCAGTCTGGAGCAGCAGGCTTGACGCCGGCCCCCCGCACACCCCCTGTGCGGCTCTCAGGGGTCTCGGTGTGAGACACCCCCTGCCCCGGGAGTCAACCCAGACCTCGGCGCCATGTCCGCGAGGCCTGCGGAGCCGAATCCTCAATGTGTGCGTGATTCTGCTTCGGTTTGTGTTTCCTGGAAGGTGTGTGAGGACAGCAGCTTCGGTGATCCGGTGTTCCACGTGCCTCTCTGGGGCCGGGCCGCCCTCCGAGTTGGGGTTGGCAGTGTCCCGCTGTCTCTGAGACCTTGTTTTTTTTTCTCCCCAAATATGTTTATTTTAATTTTTCAGTGTTACAAGATTGATTGTTCATGCACCACACCCAGTGCTCCATGCAGTACGTGCCCCTCTCGATACCTACCACCAGGCTCACCCAGCCCCCCACCTCCTCCCCTTTAAACCCCTCAGTTTGTTGCTCAGAGTCTCTCCTGGTTCAACACCCCCTCCGATTTCCCCCCATTCGCTGTTCCCTTCCTTTCTGAGACCTTGTTTTAAGGCAATCTTTAATTTTTAAAAATTGCTTTATCGTGTGATTCTGTGTTTCATGGCTGGGTGTTTACTATAGTTTAAGGGGCTTTGCGAACACTTTATTCAGCCTCTTCTGTCATTAGCGGGAAGGCTACCTGAATCACACGGGCAGCGCCGGCCAGAAGTGGAAGGCAAAGCCATGTTTTCACATCTCGTGGGTAAGCGTGTGCTCGAGGAGAGCGTCAGCGGCTTCTGTAGAAACCACGCTGGGCTCCCTCGTCAGGGGCTGTGCACGAAGGGCTTTATGGTGATTTTTTTCTAATTTTCTTTTCTCTCAGAGGCTGATCTTACTGATCGGTCATCTTTTAAAAATATCAGTGACCTTTCCTCGAAAGAAGGTCCTCCTTCCCGGAGCCCACCTGGAACGTTCGCGGTGACGTGGTGCTTCTGGGGACGCTCTGCGGGTCTGGTCCCAAGGGCTCCGAGAGCAGCCCCGGGCAGAGTGGCACTGTGGAGAGACCCACTTGGCACTTTTTTAGTGGCCGGTCTTGCAAACTTCACCCCAGATGAAGTTTGCATGGTGTGGACCATGAACACCACAGGGAGGAGACACAGGACCCACGGGCTGCTTTGTGTGACCGGCAGAGTCATGTGTCCCAGACGAGGCCGGGCCGGCCAGGGCCACGGGGGGAGAGAAAGGTCTTCTCCCCCCGAAAGGCCGGCCGCGCTCGCTTCTCAGGGGCTCCGGGACAAAAGCTTCCAGCCGGGGAGTCTGTGCCCACGTCACCCCCCTGCCGGGCCCACCGGCTCGCCGACGCGCAGGGGACAGGGCTGTGCCTCACGGTACTCGAGGCAGACGAGAAAAGAAAGAAGTCTTTTAGGGTTTGGAGGATGTTCTTTCTTTTGAAGACATGGAACACTCAGAGAATGATTTATTTGTTAGTTTCTGGTGTTGTTTCCAAGTTGCTCAGAGAAGGAGTTGCTCGGTTTACCCGGTAACCACTTCTGATGTGATGTTTATGGTTCCAGAACATTCCATCTCACTTGCATGCCCCCCCAACTCTGCATCTTACGCTTGTGTCCTCTCAGCAGCGCGTCCCTCACCCAGGGAGGGGACAGGCAGTGGCAGGCTCTCTTAGGGACGTGAGCTCACGTGTTCATCACCTTCTCGTTCTGTAGCCCGGAGGCCCGGCCCAGGCCTCCCTGTGTGAAAAGCAAGGGGCCGGCGGAGCTGTTTTGCTTTCCGGAGGCTTGAGGGCAATCTGTTTCCTTGCTCCTTCAAGCTTCTTGAGCCCCCGCCCCCACCCTTTCCCAGGCTCACGGCCACCATGCAGCCACGTGGCATCTCCCTGACCCAGCTTCGGCCACCGTCTCTCCAACCGTGTCTTCTGCCTCCTCCTTCCACGTTTAAGGCCCGTGTGATCACACACGTGGGCAATCCAAGCGAATCTCCCCATTTTAAGGTCAGCTGATAAGCAAACTTGATTCCACCTGCTATGACTTCCCTTTGCCACATGAGGTAACACGCAGGCAGGTTCCAGAGACTGGCACACGCACACCCTTGGGAGGGCCCTTCTTCCACGAACCACGAGCCTCAAACCTCCGTTTCTCCTGGGAGGGCCTGTCGTCTACACTCTTCGTCATCCTCTCTGAGTCGCTCAGCTGCAGCAGCTCAAGGTCGGCTCAGTGTCGGGTCGGGAATGAATGTGGACGCTGTCTGTGGACAGTGCGGTACGGCCCTGGGTGCCCGAGCCCAGGCCTCGTGAGGGAGCAGGCTGGGAGACATCCGGGGACCCACGCGCGCGGGTGAAGTCGGACGCCAGTGACTCACCTGTGTGTTTCCAGGTGTGGATCTGGTCGAAAGCCAAGTTTATCAATAGGAAATTCCTAATGGAGGAACTTTACCAGCGCTTCCTAGAGGGGGAAGACGGCCACGTGGCTCGGGAAGACGACCCTTTCTGGGACCCCGTCGAGGCCGTCCACCTGGGCTCAGCCCACGTCTGGCTCCAGCCCCTCGCCTACTGCATGAAGCTCGAGCAGCAGGTGGAGTTCCTCAACTGCGACGGCATGGAGGAGGCCGTGCTGCACGTCCGCACGACGCCCTGCTCCCCGGCCGGACGGTGGGTGCCTCCTTCCCCTGCTCCCCGGCGGGACGGTGGGTGCCTCCTTCCCCCTGCTCCCCGGCGGGACGGTGGGTGCCTCCTTCCCCCTGCTCCCCGGCCGGACGGTGGGTGCCTCCTTCCCCCTGCCCCCGGCGGGACGGTGGGTGCCTCCTTCCCCCTGCCCCCGGCGGGACGGTGGGTGCCTCCTTCCCCCTGCCCCCGGCTCTCTGCCCGCAGAGAGCTCACGAGTTCTCCCGGGAGCTGGTCCGCTCGGTGCCCCCAGGAGCTCAGGCGGCCACGACTCGGCCAATCCAAGTCAAATTGGATTTTTGCTACGGCGGCCAAGTCGGCTGGCCTGGAATGTTCCAGAGCCTGGTGAGGAGGCCCTGGAGCCGGCAGCCGAAAGCTGGTTTGCCAGCTCATCCCTTCTCTATCCCGGGGATAGGCCCCAATCATTTTTTTTGTTCCTTTTCTCAAAGTAGACACTGAGGTGCCTTTGTTCCCCAACCTGGCCTAATTCTGGGTGGCTATCCGATCTTCGTGGGGATGGGCTTTAACTCCACTGTATCATCTCTCCTCCTCCTTCCAGGAAGCCTCCTCTGTTTCTCTCTTTAGGCCGGAGGCAGTTCAGGCAGTTTTCGCAAAAGCCCAAGTCTCTTAGCAATCCTAAGCATAGAGGCGGGCAGGCAGGGGCGCTGGTCTGGGGGCTCAGTCCCCTTGGGCGCCTGCGGCAGCAGTTTTGTCTTTCTGAAGAGACAACAGGCTCAGGAAGGGGGTGAGAGGACAGCAAGGTCCTGTGACCCAGGGACCAAGCTGACCATCGACTCACTGTCTCTCTTGGGACTCTACAAAACTTTCTGGTCTCTGGGCCACCTCAGGCTTCTGGGCTGCCGGATGGTTCTGGGCTGCCGGATGGCTGATCTTTCATAGCAAGTTAATAAGGCAGCATTCTAGTATCTAGGCTTTGGTCCTTGTGAGCTTGGTGGGAGAGACGGCCCCTATCGGAAAGCGGTCCAAATTGGTTGGCAAACTTGTAGGCCTGGAGTTGACTCTGGACTGTGAAGAGTTCACCAAGGGAAATGGCACCTTGAGAGGCTGCCTCTGGGTGGCCAGCTGGCTCTCCCTGGGTAGCGGCCCCTCTCTCCCCTGGGAACCTAGGTCTCCAAGGCTAGCTCATTTACTGCATGAAGCGGATACCTTGCTGTCTCCTCCTCGAGAAGGTTGTGAGCTCCTGAATGTCTCCTGAATGAACGACTGCCAGAGCTGGTAACATCCCCCGTCTTTTCTTCAGAGACATGGGCCACCTCTTGAGGGGTCTTCAATGATCCCCTTGGACTACACAATCGGAACAGGTTGGGCCCGGCTAACCGGTGGTCCACGTTCTCCTTCTCTGTTTGCAGAGCACGCGATGACGAGGATGTGGTCATTGACCCTTCGGAGCTGCTAGGCAAGAGGATGGATTTCCAGATTGGCCTCGTGCGGTGTCTTGGCATCAAGTGGCTCAAGGAGGACGCAGAGCGGGGCATCCAGATGGGGTACCGGCCTGGCCTGTGGGGCCGTGTGCACACACCACCCCCTCGTGGGCCCTGGTGGGAGGGAGTCTTGCCTCAAGGGTCAAACACGAGTGTACTATGAAATTGTCTTCAGTTTCTCCTTGCTTAGCCCCAACATGAGTATATCCCTGTCGGTTTAATGGAAGTGCCACTTCCTTCGAGGTTGCTGGACTGTAAGCCACGTGTGCTGAGAAGAGTGATCGAAGCAGGAGTCAGAGGTGTTAATTGTCTGATAGAATACCAAGTAAAGCTGTATTATCTACATGGAATAGTCTGGGCTTTTATTATTATTATTATTATTTTGAGCTGGAAACAAAAGACCTGTACGGCAATATGGCGGAAGCACCAGATGGGCTTAATTAGGCTGAAAAGATTTTAAGCAGTCAAGGGAAGCTTTGAAGGATAAAAACCAAAACACCACCTCACATGGAAAACGAACACTTTTAGATTATTGAAAGTATTTATCCAAGTGTTTATCTGTCTCCTTTTTGTTAGACACGTAATACTCTCCATGTAGCGATGCTTCTCACTGTAAGCAGCTGAGACATTGGGGGTGGCACTCGCCACAAGCAATTACTGGTCATCTCGGATCGACTGACTGGTGCAGGCTATCGTTCTTGGGCTCATGTGGTCCTTTTCTTTATAAACGTGTCTCTTCTGGTTTTAAATCATGTTTTCTGTTCTTTTCTCAGGTACAGAATTTATGATCTTTCAAGCACTTTCTATACCAAGCCTGTATGGAAAACAGTGAATCCCCAAATAGAAGAAACTGTCCAATTTACAGCCTTAAATGCATCTCAGGAGTTTCTGAACTATTTACAAACAAATGCTCTCATTGTCGATTTGTGGGGTCTTCAAGGTACCCCGTTCACTTCCCCTTTGGCGTGATGCATTCTCCCATCAGATATCACGTCAGTGTATCTGGGGCTGCTGAGGGACGGAGGGAGGTGGGTGGGGGTCAGGGTCTTACCAGCCAAGACCCATCTTCTCCTGGGTCCCTGGGCTCTAGTCCACAGGTGATGCTATGGTTTAAATCTCTTCACATGACACTGGGGACAGACAGTGGAGAGGTTTCCTTCCTTGATGGTGTCTCCCCCACACTGCAGAAGGCTGTGCCCAACTAAGCTGCCCTCAGCCGGACCTCATGGTCACAAGCGAAGGCCACATCATGGTGGACACCAAGATTTCCACAGTTGTGGATACAGGCCAGGTGTGCACACTTAAGTGGCATTCAAATGGACAAGGGAGATGACAAAGAAATCCTCGGGGATAGCTATTTAGGGATCATCAGCGTTCCTTCCACTTAACAAGTGTTTTCTTGATTTACTCCCATGTTTGAGGGTCTTAAACCCCCCTGTAGCTGTCCCCGGGAAGTAAAAATTGCCAGGCCCAAAAAGTACACAAATAATCCAGCGGAAGGCTAAACGGACATGTTTTTTGTAGAGCACCTCGAATCAGATATCAGAACTTTATATAAAGTTGCTCAAGTTAGAACAAGAGACAGAACTGCTCAGAAACGTTAACAGAGCCTTGAAAGAGGAAAACGTGCTGCTCAAACACTCACTCGAAAAAGCTGGTTCTGCTCAACAAGGTGAGAGGCAACCCGAGTGCTGGTTGTTTCCTTTCTAAACTCCTACGTCTCAGAAGTGTATTTGCATTTCTAAGAAATTCACTTTTTAAAAAAAAAGATTGTATTTATTTATTTGTCAGAGAGAGAGAGGGAGAAAGCACAAGTAGGTAGAGAGGCAGGCAGAGAGAGAGGGAGAAGCAGACTCCCCACTGAGCAGGGAGCCCGATGCGGGGCTCGATCCCAGGACCCTGGGATCACGACCTGAGCCAAAGGCAGACGCTTAACCAACTGAGCCACCCAGGCGTCCCTCTTAAGAAATTTACTTTTTAATGAGTTGACCTAGATCCTGTTTCATAAAAAAAGAAATGCAGAATTTTTTTCCCCTTCTGCCGGGTAAGATTTCTCTGGAGGGCTCTCAGTAGGTGCTCAATAAATGCAGCTGGCGAATACCGCCAAAATACAAACACAGACACTTGGAGGAACAGACGATTAAATAAATACTATCTTTTCTCGCTACCTCAGCACACAAGCCTTCAGACACCCTGAAGGTCACCCCGACGCCGGCAGCCAGAGAGAGCCACCAAGTGTCTGCCCAGCGAGCCGGCTCTGACAGAGAGCTGGCCACGGCCCTGAAGGTCTTCTACCAAAGCATGAACGCAGCGAGAGGACAGTTTCTCAGACTGAGACATTATAAACCTCCTGTAAGTAACCAGAAGCCCGGGAGCCAAAGGAATCTTTCTCCATTAACTTCAAACATTTGAGGGAACTGTACTGCATGAGCTTGGGGATGGGGGTGTGTTTAAACAAAAGCGGGGGCAGAAGCCTGAAGGGAGCGGCTGCGGCTCTCCTGGGCAGCCATGTTTGCTCTTGCTTTTTCATTCCGGTGGGACATCTGGCTGCTTCTGGGTATGGGCATTCCTTGGCTTTGTGATTAGCAGAGTATCCCCGAAATGCAAACTCAGCTTATTGTTATAAACCAAGATACTTTGGGAGAAAAACCATGATTACTTCAATAGATTCAGAAAAAGCGTGTGATAAAATTCAGCATCTTACCATGATAAAAACTCTTAGCATATTAGGAATAAAATGTGCATTCCTGAATTTGATAAAGGCCATCTGAGGCACAGAGCAAGCATGAGGCTGAGTGGCGAATCCTGAATGATCTCCTTTTTGCATCAGGAAGAAGTCTGAGATGCCACCAATCTTTACTTCTGTTTCCCACTGGACTTGAGGCTCTAGCCAGCACCACAAAGCAAGAAATACAAGGTAGAAAGATTGAAGAGGGGAAAATAAAGCCATAGGAACAATAGCACATATTTCTACAGTATTTACTAAGTGCTTTAGAGTTACTAACGCAATTCTACAACAACCCAATGCAGTAGGAACTAGGATTAGCCTTATTTTACAGTTCAGGGGCCTAAGGCACAAGAAGGGTTAAGTAACTTGTGTGAAGATACACAACTAGTTGAGTAGCAGGCCGAACCTCCAAACCCAGCCAGGGGCACTCCACAGTCTATATCCTTCCTATTACCCCAGGCTGCCTCTGCTTTTATTCCCAAATGACATGTTTCTGTAAATTAAAAATCCAGAAGACTCTAGAAATTAACTAATTATAAAGTTGCTGGGAAGAAAATCAGTATTTAAAAATTAACTGCATTTGACTCTAACAGCATCAAACAGAACTGCCTCGCATAAAAGATGCCATTTATAATTGTATCCAATATATAAAGTACTCAGGCTTACAACTAACATAAAACTATGGACTTCTATGGAGAGCATTTTAAAATTAGCTTGAGAGATGTTAAGGATGTAAATAAAGGACAAAACATGGCATGTCCGCATGGTTGGGAAGATTTGTTCTTGTAAATCTGTCCATCTCCCTGAGATTCCATGTAATCCCAATCAAATGTAATGGGGTCTGACAGGATGATTCTGTAATTTAGATGGAATCATAAAAGCGAAGAATGGCCAAGACCCCAAAACACCGTAGGAAGACTGCCCCCCCCAACCCGAGAACCAAGGTCTGTTTCAATGCTACTATAACAGATGTAATGTCTCGGCCCCGATCAGAGGTGACCAAATGGAAAGGACAGAAGGCCCAGAAATAGATTCACTCAGGACTCAGGTCTTGACAGAGGAGATGCAGTGGTCATGGAAAGGATGGGTTTTCAACAAACGGAGCTAGAATTAAGAATACGTATGAGGAAAAACGAAACTGGAGTCCTACCTAAGAGGATACCCAGAAATCACTTTCAGGTGACAGCTAAGGACCCAGTCATGGAAGGTAAGACCCTGGACACGACCACGGGCTCACAATGGGATGTGACAGGAAAAACACCGATGGACGCACCTACGTTAATATGGTAGACTTGGGCCCAGACACCCAAATAAAGCCAAAAGAAGTTCGGAAAGATTATTTACAACACATTTAACATATAATGAACTAATATCCAGAGTAGGGAACTACACTCAAAAGAGAAACAGCCCAGCAGAAAAAAAAAAAAAAAAGTGGTCAAAAAACCTAAACAGGAACTTCACAAAAGAAACCAAAAAAATCAGTAAGTATACAAAAAAGTGCTTAATGTCATTAGAAATTTGGGGAACACTACCTGAAACAGTATCATAAACCCAACCATACAGGCAAAATTTAAAAGTCTCAAAAGCCCGAGTTGTGGCGACCATCTGGAAAGAATAGAAATTGGAACTTTTAAAAAAACTTTTTTTTTTTGCCATTTACCCTATAAAAGTTGAAGCTGCACCTTCCCCAGAAGCCTGCCACTCTCCTCCAGAAAGTCCGCTGGTCCTGCCGAGGATTCGGCCCCAGACCCCTGAAGCAGAGGTTCTCAAAGTGTGGTCCCCGGCCAGCAGCTCCAGAATCATTGGGGGTCTTGGGAATACAAACCCGGGGTCCCCGCCAACCCTCCTGAACCAGACCCCTGGTGTGCGGCCCCGGAGTCTGTGCTGTAACCAACCCTCCGGGTGGCTCTGCCTTAAACTGAGACATTCAACGTATGGAATGAATTCATTTCTCTCCTAATGTGTCCAGAATGGTACTCGCCACATACACCATCCTTGAGAGAACTGGGCAGTCATGCAGATCATTCCCTGCTCTGTGGTTCAATGAGGAACTGGCTCAAAAACCCCACAGAAACCCTTGCCTACGCGCCCTGGCTGTTCATACCACCTCCCCTCCGCCCCCGAAGCAGCCCCAAGGAACCAACCCAGTGCACACCCAGGGAAGGCAGGTAAAGTACCGAACCCTCCTCACTGCGGAACAGCGTCCTGCTGTGAAATCAAACTCCAGCCCCCGGCCACACCGCACACGGGGCGTCTCAGCCCCCACCAAACTGAGCTGTAAGTCACAAAAGGGACCACCCAGTAGGAGTCCATAAATGGTCAAGAAACAGGCAAAACAGACTGTTTAGGGCTGCATTCCAGGCGGCAAGTCAATGCTTACCACGAGCCAGGCTGCCTGGGGTGGGGGGGGACACAGGGTGGGGGGAACAGGCTCGGGGGGGGGGGGCAGGCGCTTTCTAGAGCAGGTGTATTCACTTTAACACATTACAGGTACTTATTTGTGTGCTTACCTCACAATAAAAAAGAAAAGCTTTTAGCTGAAAAGCTAAAAAGAAGCCACAGCCTGTTGGTATTGCTTCTCATTGAGAATATATCAACAACTACCTTTAAGAAAAAGTCGCGGTCAGAAAACACATTGGAGAAAATGGCCAAGGTATCTAGCAGCCATTTCACGGGTGATCCAGGAGGCAGAAACAGAGGACCCGCGGGGACCGGCTCAGCACCGTCCCCCTCCAGCCCGCCCGCACCCCTGCAGCCTCTTCTCGGGCACCTGCTTCCCTGGGCTGGGGGACATGGCAGCCCAGCCTCCCCCACCCATGGGAGAACCCCCAGCCCCACACGGTCCTTGGCAGACCAGTATTGGAGGAATGGAGATCCTTCCAACCTGAGAAACCGGCACCAGCTCCACTTGGCTCCCTCTAGCAGCGCCTTCCTGGGGCCAGGGCGCTCCTGGGTGACTCACCGCGTGTCCGCCAGCAGCTCTCAGCCGCCGCGCTGGGAGAACTTCCTGGGACCCCACTCACGCCCGCACACATTTTCACTCTCATCACGTGAGGCTACTGTCCTTTTTTTCCCCTTTATTTTCAGGATGATGACGGACTGCTTCGACTGTTTGTGCACCAACAGTCGCAAAGGCTAAAGGACTTCGGGGAGCTGCTCGAATCCAGCTTGTGGAGACTGAAAAGCGATGTCGCTCGCATAGTGAGAGAGAAGAGAGGGGGCCCACTGACCCAGAGCACGTGCGCTGCGCCTGGAGCTCGCCTGTGCAGCCCGTGAGTTTGATGAACGTGGCCCTCAGCTGAGCCTGGCACTCAACGTACCCAACCCATTTCTCGGACAGTTTCTGTCCTTCGGTGGATTTCAAATCCTGTAAAAATGAACGCTCAGCCAGGGTGAAGGTGAGCTGGGACTGAATCCCCTGAGTCACTTCCCCACTGCAGCTGGAGGCAAGTGCCTTCCCCTCGCCAAGCCTCTGGTTCCTTAATCCAGGGAACGACAACAGTACTGACTGCTGACGGCCAACCGGCCTGGGGGGCTCCGTTGGTTAGACGCCGGCCTTGGGCTCAGGTCGTGATCCCGGGTCCTGGGATGGAGCCCCCGGCCGGGCTCCCTGCTGGGGGAGGCGCTGCTTCTCCCTCTGCCCCTCCCTCTGCTTGTGCTCTCGCTCGCTCTCTCAAACAAAATAAATCTTTAAAAGTATATAAAAGACTATAAAGCACTTAGAACAGGGCCTGGCCCACTGAAGCGACTGAGAAGCAGCGCTATCTCTAGAGTAAATGGTTTGAGTTCAAATAAAGCTGTTTTGATCAATTTCTTGCTGTCAGACCTAGAGACAAACGGTGGTTTCAAGCCCCTCATTTTGCATCCTTGCTCGGGACAGACTCACTCTAGCCCAGCCTCGGTGAGTCCATCCGCGAACGGCCCCACGCGTGGGCAGCGTGCGCCGTGGGGACCGAGCGGGGCGGGGGCGGGGGCCGAGGGCGCTGTCTGCCAGGGGTCAGCCAGGCCCAGGCGGTCTCGGTTCCACACGGAGCTGAGTGCTGGGGCTCCAGCGAGGGCCGCCGGGCACATGGCGCTCTGGGAAAGGCTGAGAGAGTGCCCGAGTTGGCTGGCCGGAGTACTCATACCGAGGCTCTGCGAGCCACACCTGCAGCTCCCGTCCTTCGTGACACTTCCGTGGGTTCGGCTCAGTTGTCTCCAGGTAGAGGCGTGAAAGGGTAAATGAACAAGGCCTGTCCAGGCCTCTGTGGGGGAGCAGGGGCAGCCTCTGGAGAGGGCATGCCAGTGCAGAAGGGGGGGAGGGGGCTGATTCGCATAAGAAACCAGGGCGGAGGAAACAGGGGCGACAGGCCCAGTCTTTGCTCCCTAAAGTGTGATGTTAGGGGGATAAACGGGAGGACACCGAGCTCCACTGGCAGGATAGGCTAGCTAGAAAGGCCGGGAACCTGGTGATTTCTGCTTAATAACAGGCCCCAAAGGCTTATCAGGGAGGCTTGGGTTTTCCCTGCAGCTCAGGTGCGAGACTAGTACACACATCAACTAAAAGATAACCTAAGAGTTTGCAGCCCGAGTGTGGAGCTCTGCACGGGGACAGCAGAGGGCCGGGGTCTGCAAGGCCGCATGGAGTCCCCAAGAGCCTGTCCGTGAGGCAGACCAGCGGGGAGGCCCCGGAAACCTGGAAAGGCTTCTACCCCTCGGACCGAGCCTCAAAGCTCTCGAACAATTTGCAGAAATAACTGCAGAAATGTATACTTTCAGCAGAGGACCAGCTAGAGGAACCTTGCGGGTCACAAGGAAAATCCGGAGACGCACCTGTACACAGTTGTATACATGCCAGTGTCCACCTAGAGCCACTCGGCACACGCCGCTGAGCTGCAAAAAACACCGACGCAGCCTGCGGCCGCACCCACTACCCCCAAATGCACCTCTAAACCATCCAGTCCTCGGCTCCAACCTGCAGGCCTCCTGAGCGCAGGCCGCGGAGCCCAGGGTTGCGTTAGGATTGGGCCCTGTGGCTAGTCGTGAGATCTGCCGCTCCCCTACACCTTCCTGGTTTAGAGAGGATAACAACTTTCCTAAGGGCCCACCAATGAGGGCACGGCTGACACTAGTTCCCAGCCAGGCCGGGCCGAGGGTGGGCAAGACCCCCCCACCCCAACCTCCCTCTTCAAGTTAGGGCCCCGCTCAGTACAGGCTGCACAGAAGGGTCCCTCCACACCAACCAGGTTCCTGTCCATGCCCTGCTTCTCCCTGAAGAGTAGAAATTTCACAAAGGCAGTGGCCGTCCTCTTTATGTCATGAATGGCACACGTATAGCACGTGGAAGATGATGTATGAGTTTATTACATGCTTATTACAAAAGGAAAAGTCCTTTGCCTTATCTTAGGGCTTCACTGGAAAACCTAGTTAAAATACAAAAAATAAATTAGAGAACAATTCCGATCAGGCAGTGAAAACCAGTAGAAACTGGCCAGCTAGATCTTAAAACCAATCGCAGATACAGAACCGCAGAAAAGAAGCGACAGGCCCAGTGGCTAGCAGTACCCAGGTCACACCCCAACCGTGTAGGTATTTCCCTGCGCAGGTCCAACCACAAAACCATGTTCACGTGATAACCCTTTACTATTCAACTTAGGTAACAGTCAAAAAATCAGTGTCGATGGGTGAAAAACTAGGCTAAAATAGCAAAAAATGCAGCTGCATTTGGCAAAGGCCCAGAGAGTATGTAGAGAAACCCAGTGGAAGGTGAGGTCCTGTTCAACATCACAGCAGAAGGGCGAGTGGCGGTCCCCGCCTCCCGGGACCATCAGCCTGAGCGCCTCATCCGTCAGCAGCACAGACGGAGACCCCCACCCCAGCCTCTGATCTGCCAGCTCACGTTTAAAAACTGACCATGAATTCTTCAATGAAAAAGTCAAAGATTAGTTATCTCTCACAAGCAGTAAAATCACAAAATCAGCTAAGATTTGAAATTTAGGATAAGCTAGTACAATTTCCTGCTTTTAATGTGTACATATTTTAGATGTGACCATCTTTTTCACATACAGTCAGACGGGATATAGAAGAATTTCAAATTTCAAATTTAAAAAAAGCCGTTAGTTCATGCATTTTATGCCTTCAGGTCATTCTTCAACTGTTTAGACTTCAGAGCTGCTGAGGACACTAAATTCAATGCCTCGTTGGTTGAGTCTGTCAATCAACTTTGTTCTGGAGAAGGCTGCTCCGGGGGTGAAGACCCCACCCCTGTAAGACGAGAACAAGGTCAAACAAAGCAAGCGCTGGCCCTCTCCTCTGCGGGTGTGATTCGCTGGAGGCCTGGCCATCCAGCCATGCAGAGAACTCAGGAGAACTTTCTATCACAGGCTAGTTTGGGTTCCTTTCTTGAAATCAGCCAAATGAGCAAAGTAGCTATAAGCCGGGAAGAAACTAGGACCCAGCAGACCATCCAGAAGGGCTCAGCTCCCAGGGAGACTGTCTCCGTGGACTGCCGAGGGTCCGAGGGGGACACCCCGAGTCCCTTAGTGTCAACTCAGGGTCTACCCTTAGGTTGACTAAGGGACTGCTGCTGTTGGGAAAGGCAACCTCAGACTCAGGAGGATGAAAAGGGACCCGAGTGAAATAAATTTAGGCAACATAAGTAAGACTTAAAGTAGATGAAAAAGAAGTTTCTTTAAATCTAATGACTAACATTTATAAAATGCTAAATATTTTCAAAGGGTATACAGTTGACTCGAACAACATGCGTTTGAACTGCATGGGCCACTTAGATGTGACTTTTTTACAGGGAAATCGTATTTTCCCTCACGATTTAACATTTTATTTTCCCTAGCTTACTTTATTATAAGAATATAGTACCTAGTATCTATGTCAACAGTAAGCTATTAAACTTGGGGGCAGCTGGTTTTCGACTATGCAGGGGTCAACTATA
The DNA here is from genome assembly GCA_028533885.1 of Nasua narica. NCBI lineage: Eukaryota > Metazoa > Chordata > Mammalia > Carnivora > Procyonidae > Nasua > Nasua narica. The sequence continues at coordinate 58,424,085 of CM052814.1, read as the reverse complement.
GAATTACTTGGAAAAATTTAATTAGGCTTCACTTTATACTATTTTTATGTTTGTTACTTAGTATTGTTTCAGGTCACGGCTACCTTTATTTGTTTCTAAGCCGGCAGGCCAAGGACTCGTCTGTAAAGCTGGCCTGCTTTCCCAGTCACAGCTAAATGCTCCAGGAACTGAGTCCGCCTGGCCAAGCAGCAATGTGCCAGCTCACTCTTGGTGCCGGGGCTTCCCGCAGCCGGCTGGCTGTCATCAGCAGAGACGAGAGGCTTCTGATGAGACTACTTAACAACAGGGACCTTTCTTGAGGAGCTGATGCCCGCCCTGCGCTATTTTTACAGGAAGGAAAGCCAACCTACATAACTGTGAAACTTCTCTGTCTCCTCTCATTTATCTCTGCATTGTTCTCAGAGGCCAGTAAGAAACTGTCCTCCTCGCAATTTTAATTTGCCCCTATCTTTGGACCAAAGGTACTGCAAATGCGTTATGTGCAGACCCAACGTCTGAAACCTGAATCAAAATAAGCTAAAATATAACACAGATGAAAACGACAGCTTCAAGTTAGAAGAAAACCAGACTCACGTCTTCGGAAGATCCGAGATATCGTTTAGAAGAGTCATGGCTGCCTGGACCATGGCTATGGAGGTAGCCACGTACCCGGCCTCTGCAGAAGACAGGTGATCAAAGAAAACTGTTAATGAAGTATGCATTCGACAACACCCAAAAATCAAATGGTCAATTTGATACCTAACTCTAGGCATACAGAATTTTCTCAATAAATACTCTGCTCACTTAAAACTAATAATTAATATTCATATAGTACCAAGTTAGGATTTGTTAGTAAGTGCTTTAATTTTATTAACCACACTTCATTCTCCCAGCAATTACATGAAGTTAGTCCTATTTTTTAATCCCCATTTTACAGAGGAGGACACCGAGGCACAGACTGGAAGTCGGCAGCAGCTGGGCCGGGAGCACACGGAGCTGCCGTGGGTCGACGGCTCGTGCCCCCTGCACGGCCTCCGGGCAGCACCTGAAGCCAACGAGCCTAGTTCCTTGTTTCTCTATTCACACACCAGGCTCCACTTAAAAAAAGAGTCAATTTCTTTAAGAAAAACAACTGAGTAACATTAAAAGAAGTCCCAACTTTAGGAAGAAGTAGCTTTAAGAGAAGTCTACAAGCAAGTGAAACTTTAGTGTTTACAATTCTGTCAAATCATAAAAATATGGTGAATTTATCATAAAAAGCCTGGTGGGAATCTAAGAAGGCAATATACAAAGATATGTTTGCCATCTGGCTTGATCGAAACTGCAAATCAGACCCCCTCTGATCTATCAGAGGTGATGGTACTTAAATGATAATTATACTAGAATTCACAAGTAGGACTGTCTCTGTAGAGTTCTGTAAAATTCATACCAAAAGTTTCCTTGAACTTTTTTGGGTGACAGATCCTTTCAACCACTCGTCAAAAGCCTTTATCCTCACCAGAAAAATGCACACAGGCACCCACATTTTACAATGTCAGCGTGTTCATTTGGCCCACAGCTTTATGTTAAAACTTCACTGCTTTAAAGTGATCCTTGAGTATGAGAATAAATGTCAACCAGCCCCTTCTCTTATTAATATTAAAATATGCCACTCAGAATTACTAATAAAGTTTGACTCTAACAACTTCAATCCTTCAACAGAATAATTCATTCATATATATATATATACATATATATAATAGGACTACCTTCACGTAACAGCTGGGGAATTACTTAATAATTAAGTCATTAATTAATGTATTGATTTAATTATTTAATAAAATAATTTGTGCAAGTTTATTTCTAAACCAATGACGTTTTAAGGAAAAAAACCTCGCAATACCGTTCTATGCTTTAAGATGATGTAAAACTCCCCAGCGTTAAGTCATATGTGAAATACCTGGTCCTTTCACCTGAGTACAAATTCTCATATTTGGTTTGTTCTTCTCGGGGCTCAAGCCTTGGCTGTATCCTTGACCAAAGAACGTCAGTGTAAACGATGAGGCATCAATCTGAGAAGCAAGCAGGCAAAGGCCTTATTTAACAAATATGCCACTTCCTCCCTGAACACGGTAAAACCCTACTTCCCAGGAGACATTTTCAAGAGATGAAAACATCACGATGCTGCCAGAATATCCTAGCATCCTTTAAGCACCGGGCAAAAATCAATTCTTGGAAGACCAAGTTTTGACGCCCGGCCGGTGCTGGGGGGGCGCGAGGAAGAGGGGTGCAGCACGGACGTTCTTAGCCTGGGGCTCCGGACAGACGGCGGCTTGAGAGCAGCAGCTGCAGAGGGACAGCCGGGGCTGGTGGCGGCAGCAGATGGGGGAAGCCGGTCTCAGGGAACTGTCTGAGGACACAGGACCGAACTAGCTAACACGTAACGGAAACGCAGGATGGACGGACGGAGGTGGGGAGGTACGCACGGGGGTGGGGGTGTCTGTGCACGTGTGGTCGGTGTGGATAAGCGTGTGCAAAGGAACTACCGCCACTCGGCCTTCAAAAGGCATGAAGTCTGACACCCACTACCCACGGAGGAACCTCCAGGACACGCCGGTCACAGAAGGACAAATCCTGTCTGAGCGGACACACTCCTAGAGACAGAGAGGGGACCGACGGTGGCCAGGGGCAGGGGGAAGGGGGAAGTCACTGTTTAATGGGGGCAGAGCTTCAGTGTGGTGAGAGGGAAAGTTCTGGAGACAGACGGCGGGGGTGGCTGCACAGTCAGACAACGTGCCGCAGACCACGGCGAATTCTGGAGAACGAAGGTGCTGAGTAACAAGATGGCGCTGACACCATGGAGCACTCAGCGGTTAAGGTGGTACATTGCCTGTTCTGTGCATTTTCCCACAATTTCGTGAAGAGAGGGAAAAGAACAAGAGAAAGGGCCAAGAGCCTCAGCTGAGGTGCGTATGATGGGTTTGGAGCGAAATCTAGAATGATGCCTACATTTGTGACTGGGCAGATGACAGTGCCACCGACCGAGACGGGAAACGAAGAGGAGTGTTAGGGGGAAGAAGTTCAGATGGTGATCCGTGCAACTTCAAGTGCCTGAGGGACATCCAGGCCAAGATGTCCAGGAAGATGGGTGGACAGGTAATCGGCAGATCTAAGCGGGTCTGCTGAGAACACTGCGGAGATGGCTTGGGGACAGTGGGAGGGAAGCGGACCCTCAGAAATGCGGGGACGGCAGAGGAGGAGAGGAAGAGAGTGGACACGGGAGAGCGATGGTCTCAGAAGCTAAGGGAGCGAGTATTCAAGAAGGATAATAATGTCAGAGATAACAGACTGAATAGGGACCAACGTCGACTCCAGCGAGAGGACAGCAGGGTGAAGGAGGGCCGAGGACCCCTCTCTGGGTTGGCATGAGCCTGGATGAGGAGAGGTGGGGGGAAAACGGCAGAGAGACCAGGAGGAAGTCAGCAGGAAAGGTGAGGCTCAGGCCGGTGTCCTCGGGTCCACTGCATTCTAGCCACGTGAGCTCAGGCAGTAACACCTGCTCTGATGACTTCCTCGGCTGGAGAAAGTGGCTACTAATACCTTCACGTACATGACCATGGGAGGACTAAATGCGACGTAAAGCACTGAGCTCCATGCCTGCCACACAAGAAGGGCTTGATCTTTAAGGAGCACAGGTGGCAGGATCTGTCTTGTACAGAATCCTTCCCTGAGCAGCGGCCATGGGTCGGAGAGCAGGACTCCACGGGGTGCACAACCTCCATTCTCAACTCCATCCGTGAAGCGGGAGTTGAAACTGTGGGGGCGGGGGTTGGGGGGCAGATGGTGAGGAAAGCCCGTGAGAGGAGATGGACAGATCGCTAATTAAAAGCGACAGGATCAGCAAATGGTGCTCAAGTTCCAAGCTCCAGCAAGAGAGGAAGCAGACATTCGCCTCACGCCCACCCTCGCTGTCGGGGGAGGGCGGACGGCTCCCCAGTGGTGCCGGATGCAAGCAGACGGAGCTCATGAGCCAGTCCATGAATTCCGTGGCGGGAAGGAGGCACCGGTGTGTGAGGAAGGGAAAGGAGAAGGGAAGCCCTGGGGGGGAGGAGGTGCGGAGGAGAAAAATGAAGGCTAAACATTTCCGAGATCTCCATGACATCAGGAGGATAAAACTTTGGAGCCAGATGACTGGGCTCTCACCCCGGCTTGGCTATGTACTTGCTGTAGGACCCTGGGCAAGTTACTCAGCTTCTGGGCCTCAAGCTCCTCTTTGGTAAAGTAGAGAGCTTACCTACCTTAAGGCTGTTTGAAAAGACCGAGTCACCTAATTTACGTAAAGAACGTAAAAGCACATCTGAAACACAGTAAGCGCTCCATCAAGTTCTACCTTCTAGTAAGCGCCCTGAGGAAAAGTAAAAACGAAATAAAGAAAATTATTTAAGAGCTATAGACAAAAGAAAGGGTTACCTGTTTTTGTGTTGGACCTTGTTTTGAAAAATAACCAAAGGAGAAGAGCCATGGGAACTAAAGGAAAAAAATTAAAAAAAAAAAAAAAAACCCTCAGTGATATTTTTAAAAACTCATGGAAAATACTTCTAAAGACCTAGTTTCATAAAAATACCACTTACTTTTATGAGAAGCTGCCTTCCAATGCCAAACTTGACAAAGAATAGAAAGAAAAGTCCCGCAAACATCAGCTTAATGACAGACGTGATGCCTCCCACGGTCATGTAGGCGGCATACTGGACCTGGATGAGGACGGCAAGTCAGAATGTTACCCCCAACTTCTGCAGACTACGTAATACAAGAACGTTAACTCCTTAGAACTTCCTCTGTGGCCAAAAATAGTGAGCAAAAGCAGTTTCCACTTTATGAACGTGTTATGTACTAAAAGCTTGTTCAGAAACTGGACATCGGGAGCCTATTTTTTAAAGAAATTGTTGTAAATGGTAATTAGCTTCCTTGACCTGAACACAAAAGTCCCCGTGATCCATACATAAAAAGCCCACAAGAATGTACCTAAATGTAGTAATTACACATTATAAGATACAGATTCTACTTATAACTTCTTCTATGAGAAAATAACCTTTTAAATTGAGATACAGTTTCCTTTTTTTTCCCCCGTGGTATGCTTTAGCTTTGGTCCTGCTTTTTTTCTTTCATTTTTTAAATTTAAATTCAATTAATTAACATATTAGTTTCAGAGGTAGAGGTCAGTGATGCACCATCTTATATAATACCCAGAGATCATTATAACACATACCCTCCTTAATGTCCATCACCCAGTTACCCCAGCACCCCAACCCCTCTCCTCCAGCAACCCTGTTTGTTTCCTATGATTAAGAGTCTCTTATGGTTTGTCTCCTTCTGCGGTTTCATCTTGTTTCATTTTTTCCTCTCCTCCCCCATGATCCTCTGTTTTGTTTCCACATACAAAAACACATAAAAATTGTCTTTCTCTTGAACTGACTTATTTCACTTAGCATAATACCCTCTAGTTCCATCCACGTTGTTGCAAATGGCAGGATTTCAGTTTTTTTGAGGGCTGCATAGTATTTCATTGTGTATATATACCACATCTTTTTTTTTCTTAACATATAATGTATTATTTGCCCCAGGGTGCATGTCTGTGAATCATCAGGCTTACACATTTCACAGCACTCACCATAGCACATGCCCTCCCCAATGTCCATAACCCAGCCACCCCATCCCTCCCACCTTACCCCCTAGCCACCCTCAGTTTGTTTCGAATACCACATCTTCTTTACCCATTCATCTATTGATGGACATGTAGGCTCTTTCCATAGTTTGGCTATTGTGGACGTTGCTGCTATAAACATTCGGGTGCACCTGCCCCTTCGGATCACTACACTTGTATCTTTAGGGTAAATACCCAGGAGTGCAACTGCTGGGTCGTAGAGTAGCTCTATTTTCAACTTTTTGAGGAACACAGTTTCCTCTTCAAGTCTCAGGAGTGGGAGCAATTACTTCCCACAGCAAAAGGAGTAAGATATTACTCCAGAGGTTGGAGGTCGCAAGGAGGGGAGAACCCCGACATCTCACCAACCACACAGTACCCTAGCAGCTAAAGCTCTCGGGAGGGGTTGCTGGGTGCTTATGACACCGGTGCTCCCTGGACTAAATGTGGGGCTGTTCTGTGTCACCAACAAGGCATCCGCAAGGACGCGGGAAGCTACCTCCATCCCCATGAAATGCGAAATGCTTTACACTACTGATTCCGACACTTCCAGAAACTGAACTCTGCATTATTTAGCCTGCTTGTATTTATTTATTTTCTTTTGCTTTGTAAGCATAAAGATCCTACGTTAAACAGATACGGGAACGACAGTGAACAGTATACTCTCCATTAGCAATCCAGTCGTGTGCACTTACAGGTGACTGCTCTGAATTCTCGAGCAAGTAGCGCTGAGTCCTCCTCACAACCGACACATCCGATCCCAAGAAAGGAACGGAATAGCTACTCAGTTCTCTGCAGTAAGAAACCGGCCCCCTGCAAGACAGACCGCACACCCAAGAATATGCTGCATTTTCTCCACTTACAGTTGACTCCGCAAATTTCTGAAAAAAACCGTAGCTTTTCTTGAGGCAATTAAAATTTCTCTACGTGTCCTGTGTCCCCCACTCCCACAGCAAGCGGGTGACGGGTGGGACGGAGCAGTGCTCTTCCCCAAGGGCACCCGGGAGATATGTTCTAGTCCGTCCATCTCCCTACACAGTACACCCATTCCCGCGGCCAGACCCTGGTAAGAGTTCAGAGTTCTCACATAAAAAAGTTTTCACATGAAAGCGCTATGAAGAGATAATCTACATAAAATCGTCACTTACTAAAATGGTGGTTTTACTACACAAAATTTCACTGATGTTTGATTCTGACAATGATAGTAAAAAGGCATAAAATTCGTTTTCTCCCAGAATCCAAATACATTATTATATATGAAGCACTTCAGCATAGGCTAACATATTAATCATATTATATTTAGCTAGGCAGACAATCCTGAGTTCCCTACGAAACAGTCTCAGGCTTTTCTAAGTGGCGGACTTTACTAATAAGCACATCAACAGCAATATACTTAGACCTGATACACTAAAGAACAGATTTTGGGGCGCCTGGGTGGCTCAGTGGGTTGGGCATCTGCCTTCGGCTCAGGTCATGATCTCAGGGTCCTGGGATCGAGCCCCACATCGGGCTCCCTGCTCAGCGAGGAGTCTGCTTCTCCTTCTCTCTTCTGTCCCTCCCCTGTTCATGCTCTCTCATTCTCTCTCAAATAAATAAATAAAATATTAAAAAAAAAGAATAGATTTTAAGTTAATGTACCTGCTTTTCAATTTCGAACCAACAATTGGGACAGGTTTCAGGTTTGACTCATTTCGCAGTTTTTTCAAATTACTCCGATCTGCAAAACCATAAATTGCAGACTTCCAGGTACCATCATGAATGCACATCCCCTAAAAAAAATTCAAAAGGTAAAGAAACATGTCTTAAGGGATAATTACGAAAATGTAAAACCAAGAAATTTATAACTGTTTACAGAGAACACTTCGCCTCTATCTGAGCAAGGCAAAATCCCTTACTTTGTAATCTTCATATGAATTTTCAGGTAGGACTAATACTCACTAGCTTGATCATATTCAATATTTATACTCACGTACGCTCTTTCTTCTTCCTTCCTACCACCATTTATTCTTGAAATGCCAGTGAATTTTACCATTTTCACTCAATTAACCGACCATATTCCTTCAATATTAACCTAATTCCTCTCCCTATGCTGATTCCTCAAAGTTTCAAGATGTGTTCCTGAGCACATTCATGCACATGGACACAATGTACACACCCATCCCAGCCCCGGCACACCCGGTGTCCCATCCCCTCAATGCCCCCGACTCCAGCCTCAAGCTACACAAATGCCTTCCACGTAAGTCTTGCTAAAATATTTTTTTTTAATTTTAAGGCTCATTAATATGATTTATATTTTAATTTCTTTCCCCACTTCTTCGGTTTCTTTCTGGAACTGCAGCCAGCAGAGAATCCTTGCTTGATCTTGCTCAGACGCATTCGTTCCATTATTTCTTGTCCCCCGTGCTTTCCATTCTTCCAACATAATTACACCCTCTCCACAACCCTCACCTCCAATGCTCATTAGACGTCGGGGACAGAAAGGAGAACACAGGCGAGGCTATTACCTCGGGACTCAATGTCTTACTGCTGACTCTTTACCTAACTTCTAGATGGGCCTTTTAATTCTCTGTTATGTAAGTATTTTAAACTTCATTTATAATTCTGATTGTACATAACTGTAATAAGGTTAATTAATGTCAATTAACCTTTGACAAAGCAGGAAAGCATCCAGTGAAAAGACACTCTCTTCAACAATGCTGTTGGGAAAACTGCACAGCCACATGCAAAAGAATGAAACTAGACCACTTTCTTACACTATACACAAAAATAAACTCAAAATGGATGAAAGACCTAAATGTGAGACCTGAAAGCATAAAACTCCTAGAAGAGAGCAATTGGGAGTAATGTCTCTGACATTGGCCAGGCAACATTTTTCTAGATATGTCTCCTGAGGAAAGGGAAATAAAAGCAAAAATAAACTACTGGCACTGCATCAAAATAAAAAGCTTCTGCACAGTGAAGGAAACAAACAACAAAACTAAAAGACAACTTACTGAATGGGAGAAGATATTTGCCAATGACATATACAATAGGGGGTTAGTATCCAAAATATACAAAAAACTGACATAACTCAGTACCCAACAAACAAATAATACAATTAAAACATGGGCAGGGGTAGGGGCACCTGGGTGGCTCAGTGGGTTGAGCCTCTGCCTTCAGCTCAGGTCATGATCTCGGGGTCCTGGGATCAAGCCCCGTATCGGGCTCTCTGCTTGGCGGGGAGCCTGCTTCCCCTTCTCTCTCTGCCTGCCTCTCTGCCTACTGGTGATCTCTCTCCTGTCAAATAAATAAATAAACTCTTTAAAAAAAAAAAAAACAAAAACAAAAAACATGGGCAGGGGCACCTGGGTGGCTCAGTGGGCTAAAGCCTCTACCTTCGGCTCAGGTCATGATCTCAGGGTCCTGGGATGGAGCCCCACATCGGGCTCTCTGCTCAGCAGGGCGCTGCTTCCCCCCTCTCTCTGCCTGCCTCTCTGCCTACTTGTGCGCTCTCTTTCTCTGTCAAATAAATAAATAAAATATTAAAAAAAAAACATGGGCAGAAGACACGAACAGACATTTCTCCAAAGAAGACATACAGATGGCCAATAGACAGACTCATAAAAACATGCTCATTATCACTCATCATCCGGGAAATACAAATCAGGGGGCACCTGGGTGGCTCAGTTGGTTAAGCAACTGCCTTCGGCTCAGGTCATGATCCTGGAGTCCCAGGATTGAGTCCTGCATTGGGCTCCCTGCTCAGCAGAGAGTCTGCTTCTCCCTCTGACCCTTCCCCCTCTTATGCTCTCTCTCTCTCATTCTCTCCCTCTCAAATAAATAAAATCTTAAAAAAAAAAAAAAAAGGAAAATGCAAATTAAAACTACAGTGAGATATCATTTCACACCTGGCAAAATGGCCAAAATCAACAACACAAGAAACAAGTGTTGGTGAGGGTGTGGAGAAAGGGGAACCCCTGTGCTCTGTTGGTGGGAATGCAAGCTAGTACAGCCACCTGAAAAACAGCATGGAGGTTCCTCAAAAAGTTAAAAATAGAACTACCCTACGATCCAGCAATCACACTACTGGGTATTTACTCAAAGAATACAAAAACACTAATTCAAAGGGATACATGGACCCACGTGTTTATTGAAGCATTATCTGCAATAGTCAAATTATAGAAGAAGCCAAGTGTCCACTGATAGATGAATGGATAAAGACACACACACACACACACACACACACTGGAGTATTATTAAGCCATAAAAAAGAATGAAACCTTGCCATCCGCAATGACACGGATGGAGCTAAAGAGTATTATGCTAAGTGGAATTAGTCAGAAAAAGAAACACCATCTGATTTCACTCACAGGTGGAATTTAAGACAGAAAATAAACAAGCAAAGGAAAATAAGAGACAAACCAAGAAACAGACTCTTGAATTACTATATTGTATTGAATCACTGTATTGTACACCTGCAACTAATATAACACTGTGTGTTAACTATACTGGAATTAAAATAAAAAATTTAAAAAAAGAGCTGCTCTATAGCTTCACTTTCCATTTTCTATATGTTATCTTTTTTTTTTAAAGATTTTATTTATTTATTTGACACAGAGAGAGAGATCACAAGCAGACAGAGAGAGAGAGAGGGAAGCAGGCTCCCCGCCTAGCAGGGACCCCAACGTGGGGCTCGATCCCAGGACCCCGGGATCACGACCCGAGCCGAAGGCAGAGGCTTTAACCCACTGAGCCACCCAGGTGCCCCTATGTTATCTTTTGATAAATAGACATTCTCAGTTTTAAATGTACACAAATTTATCACATTTTCTTTATATCTAATGCCTTCTAGGTCTCTTTTAAGAAACTATTCCCTATACAGCCTGGTAATTATAGTTAATACTGTATTCCCTAGGTGAAAGTTCCTAAGAGAAATCTTAAAAGTTTTGATCACAAGGGGCACGTGGGTGGCTCAGTTGGTTAAGCATAGACTCTTGGTTTCAGCTCAGGTCTTGATCTTAGGGTCAGGAGTTCAAGTCCCACGTTGGGCTCCACGATGGCTATGGAGCCTACTTCAAAAAAAAATTTCATCACAAGAAAAAGAAATTTGCAAGTATGTATGGAAATGGATGTTAACGAGACTTATCATGGTAACCATTCTGCAATATACTGCAGTATATATAAATATCAAATCACTTTGTTATACAATTGAAACGAATGTCATGTCAATTATATTTCATTTAAAAAATTATAAAATATATGTGTGTGGGGGGGAAAAAAGCCATTCCCAACCCTGAGGCCACAAAATACACATCATCTTCTAGAAGCGTCACTGTGTTGCCTCTCACACTTGGGTCTATAATCCACCTAAACTTGATTTTTTTGTACACAGTACAAAGTATGAATTCAATTTCATTTCTCTCCATCTGGATACCCAGTCGTCCCAGCATCATCTCCTGAAAAGACCCTTTCCCATAAAATCAAGTGCTCATATACACATGAACTTCTCTGAGCTCTTTACTCTGTTCCAGGCCTACTGATGTCCTACTGCCAATGTAATGCACTGACTTAATAATGAGTCTTGGTACCCAAGAGCATCTTTCTACCTTTTTCTCCTTCAAGAATGTCTTGGTTATTCTCAGCCCTCTGCATTTCCATATATATTTTATAATTAGCTTGTCAAGTTGCACACCAAGACAAAACAAAATCCTGTTTCAGATTTTGATTGGAATTACATGGGATTATAAATCAATTTGAGGAAAACTGACATCATAATAAAACTGAGTCCCCCAACCCATGATGGATGGTGGATCCTTCCATTTATTTGTCTTCCTTAAGGTCTCCAATCACGTGTTATACCTTTTTTTCACAGAAATATTGCATATTTTTCTATTACTAGTCTTAGGTACTTAATTTTTTCTATGCTATTAAAATGGCCACTTTTTTAAAAAAAATCATTTTCTAACTGTAGCTGGTATATAGAAACGCAACTAATTTTTATATTAATTCTGTGTCTAACAACAATAAAGACTAAAATGGAAATAAATGAAAAAGAGAATAGAAAAATAGAGAAAAATCAATGAAACCCAAATTTCTTTCTTTGAAGCAGTCAACCAAATTGACAAACTTTTAGCCAGACTGACAAAAAGAGGGAAAGAGAAAAAGTCAGAGAAAGCACTCAAGTTACTAACACCAGGAATGAAAGAAGGAACATTACTACCAACCTTACAGAAACAAAAAGGAGTACTGGGGAATACTACGAACTGTACACCAACAAATGAGACAACCCCGATGAAATGGACGAACTCCCAAGACAGACACTATTATGAAATGAACTGTCTCCCCAAATTCTTAGGCTGAAGTCCTAACCACTAATACCTTAAAATGTGACCTTATTTGAAAACAGGGTATTGTAGATGTAATTAATTAAGGGGAGGTCATATTGGAGTGGGCAAGCCCTCGTCTTTGACAGACAGGTGAAATGTGGCCACAGCATGCCCACAGGGAGAACGCCATGCGAAGGTGGAGCAGGGATCAGAGCACAGCATCTAGACGCCCCAAATACCCAAGATAGCCAGCAAACCACAAGAAGCCAGGAGAGAAATACCGAGCAGATTCTCCCTCAAAGCCTCTGAAGGAACCAACTCTACCAACACCTTGATCTCCAACTTCTAGCCTCCAGAACTCTGAGAATAATAAATTTCTGTTTTTTACGCAACCCAGGTCGTGGTAGTTCGTTATGGCAAGCCTCGAAAACTAATGCTAATGCAAACTACCAAAACTGACTTAAGAGGAAACAGAAAATCCCAGTAAACCTATACGAAGTAAAGAGATTGAATTAATAATCAAGAAACTTCCCACAAAGAAAAGCCCAGGCCAAGATGATCTCATTGATGAATTCTACCAAACATTTAAAGAATTAAAACCACTTCTTTGCAAACTCTTCCTAAAAGGCCAGTACCAATTACCCTGATACCAAACCAGAAAAAAACATCACCAGAAAACTACAGACCCATATTCCTTATGAATATGATACAAAAATCATCAACAAAGTGCTAGTAAACTAAATCCAGCAATATATAAAAAGGATTATATGCTAAGGATTTACCCTAGGAACGTAAGATTGATTCGACATACGAAAATAAATTTTAAGTAATACAATGTAAGAAGAAAAGAAAAAACAAAAACCACATGATCAGCTCAATAGATACAGAAAAAGCATTTGCTAAAATATAACACCCTTCACATTAAAAACACTCAACAAACTAGCAGTAGAAGGAAATTTCCTCAACCTGATAAAGAGCATCTATACAAGCCCACAGCCAGACAAAGACATCAGCTCTCGACACTTCTACTCCCCGTTGTACTGGAGGGTCTAGCCAAGGAAATCAGATAAGAAAAAGCATTTTTCCAGCAATCTATACAACAATCTATACAAATATTGCCTATAGATTTCTTTGGAATTTCCTACATTCACAATTATATCATCTGCTGAAAATAGTTTTGTTTCTTCCTTCCTTCCTTTTTTTTTTTTTTTAAAGATTTTATTTAGTTATTTGAGAGACAGAGACAGTGAGACGGAGCATGAGTGTAGGAGAAGGAGAAGCAGCAGCCTCCCCGCTGAGCAGGGAGCCCGACTCGGGGTTTGATTCCAGGACCCTGAGATGGTGACCTGAGCCAAAGACAGACTCTTAACCAACTGGGCCACCCAGGCGCCCCGTGTTTCTTCATTTCTAACCTATACACAGGTTCTTCCTTTTTTTCTGCATTAGTGCTCTGGCTATAATCTGGAGGAAGTAATGGGCACCTGGGTCTTATTCCTGAGCTCAGAGCAAAAGTTTTCGATGTTAAATACAGGGTATCATCTTTATTATAGCTTTTTTAAAAAAAGATAATCTTCCCTTCTACTCCTGGCTTGCTGTAAGTGTTATTTATGAACAGACAGTACATTTTACCACACTTTTTCTCTATTTATCGAGTTGATCATAAGACTGTCCTCCTTTAGCCTGTTAGTGAGGTAGATTTTAGGATTACATAATATGAAACCTCCCATTCCTCTCTAAAACTAGCTTGGTCAAAATGTATTCTTCTTATGTATTACTGCTTTTAATCTGCAAATATTTTAGTTAGGATTTTTACATCTATGTTCCTAGAACATGAAACTGGACTGGACTTTTACATTCTGGAATTGTTCTTGTAGGGTTTTAGGATTAAGGTTAAGTTAGCCTTGTCCACTCGAGTCAGCCGACAAACACTGAGCGCCTACTATGTGGCCAGCACTGTTCTGACGAATTAAAAAGACAAAGATCCTTCTTTTTGTGGTGCTCACATTCCAGAGAGGGTGACAAACTCAAGAAAAAATACAATCCATAGGCTTTAGAAGTACTCCTGCGAAGTACTACAGGAAAAAAGAAAAAGAGTAGATACGATGAACTAAAAATGATGGGCGAAGGAGTTAAGTTTGCAATTTTAAATGGGACTTCATCAGGAAAGTGACATCTGAGAAGACTTGAAGGGGGCTGCCGGAGTCAGTCATGCAAACATCTCTGGGAAGAACCTGCAGGAAAAGGAGAGAGCCAGGGCAAACGCAGAGGGGCGCAAGAGTGCTGGCACATTCGAGGGGGCTCACAGGTCAGTGTAAACGAGGGAGAAGGCCCAGACATGTGGGAGAGGATGCTGGAGAGGGAACAGGGGCCACGTCACTTGGATTCTTGCACACGACCGGAAGGACGCGGTCCGAGTGAGGTCTGAACGGGATCGTCCTGGCTATGAGCCAAGCACGGACTCTAGAGGAACAGGGAGCTGCGAGAACAAGGTGGGAGAGAGAGAAATGGTGAAGCGTGATCAGATTCTCACATACCATGAAGGCAGAATCGACAGGACTTCCTGACAGACAGGATCTGGGTTTCAGAGGACAGAGAGAGCAATGACCCCACCGTCTGCCCCATGTAGAAGGACACGCCACTACCAAGTGAAATGGATACAAATGACCCGAGGTTGGAGCACGTTTGGAAAGGAGAAACAGGAGTCATGGACAAGACACAGTCTGAGAGAGCTACCAGGTGTTCAAGTGGAGAGGTCAATTAGGTGACTGGATGTTTTAAGTCTGGAGTTTAGAAAAAAGATCTGGGCTAACGACATAAATTTAAAATACATTTCATCATATGCAAATATACAGAGATCTTCATGTTACCCCTTCACTGAGTCCTAAAACACACTCTAGGACAGCGGCTGGCAACTGGTCTCTGAAAGGTCCGATGTGTAGGCCACAGATGGTCTCGACCACATATTCTTCTTTGCATTTCTACTGCAGTCCTTTAAAAATGCAAAAATCACGCTGAGCTTGTGGACACATAAAAAAGGCCACAGGCTGGGGCACCTGGGTGACTCAGTCAGCTAAGCATCCAGCTCTTGGTTTTGGCTCAGGTGGTGATCTCAGGGTCGTGAGACGGAGCCCCGTGTGGCGCTCCAGGCTCAGCGCAGAGTCGGCTGAGAGTCTCTCTCCCTCTTGCTCTGGCCGTCCCCCTCCCCGCTGCCACGGGCCAAGGTGCTCTCGAGCCGCACGGCACACACAGAACATTTCCCTCAACTGCGGGGAGACCGACTGGACACGCGGGACAATTCGGCAGTGGATGATTTCAATCCTCTGAAATTCAAGCATGTGGTCTACGGTACAGTTTTGGGTGTAAAATAAAAAAACTCCAGGGGAAAAGAAAGATAAGGAGCGCAGGACAACGCAGTGGCTCAGGATACACAGACTCTGTCCCATCCTTGTAAAACTCAGGCGGGGGATTCTGCGTTAGGGGAACGAGAGAGGGAGCCGCACTTGTACGGAGGCTTCAGCTCTCTTGCCGAGTCGAGCTCCAATTTTAAGTTCAAATAATATTGATAAAATAATACTTCATAACATCTCCTGGGCAATTTGCTAACTGCCAACCTCTGTTCTCACGCGGTCATTGACTCAGCGACCACATGACGCAGATGCTATCACCATCTCCTTTTTACAGAGGGAGGAAGGGGCCCCGTGAGGACAGCGCAGCGTGGTACTTGCCCAGGCCCATGTCACCAGTAAGCGGCAGAACCAGAGCTCAAGCCCAGGCAGTTCCTGCCTCAAACTCGGGCTCGACCGCGCATGAACCATCAGGGCCCCCCCTACCCCTCTGGGAGGGGGAAGGCCCTTCACTGCACCACCTCCCTTTCCAATTGCATCTCCCGCTGCTCTTTCAAAAGCAGCCTCTTTTCCGCTCTACCAATTTCCTCACGATCTCCCTGTTGTGACGTCTGGGTTCTGTCGGTCCTGCAACAATTCCCTGCAATCCTCTACCTCTTCTTCTGCTTATAAAATTCTCTTTCCTGTCTGGATCGTGTTCCATGTTGGAGACACGGGCCTGCCTCTGTGGTCCCCCCTCCAGAGGCCTGGGACCCAGGCCTGGGCAATCTGACTGCCCCGGTACACCAGGTCATACTGATGGGCTCCAGAACAGCCGAATGGCCCTAAACGTGACTCATCTTTCCTATCGTGGGACCCATCAACTCTGCTAGCTGTTCTCAGGAAACAAGGAACGTTAAGGACAATGTATCCCGGGACTGCCAGCACCTTCCCTGCCACGCGTGCTGAGAGCCACACAGAGGAACCCAGAGGAAAAGAATGCAGACATCAGTAAATCCCACACTATTCACCTGCAGACAGTCAGTTCCTTTCCGTGTTGCTGGTTTCAGCCAGGTGGAGCTGGGTGCCCCAGCCACCCAGGCCACGCTCCCCGGATGCAAGCACGGATCTCATTCTTGCTTCTGAGCCTTTGTTCAGGTGACTGCCTCGGATCCTCCAAATGCTATTCCCTTCTCGCAGCGAAACTCAGCAAGGCCTCTAGGAGCCCTTCCCCAATTACTCAGGCCCACTAGCACTTCCCTTGATTCGGACTCTCAGTGGGCATTCTCTGTAACCGCGGATTTTAGCAGGCGTGACACAGCCCTTTGTGTTCATTAGCCTTATCCCAAAGCTGGACACCTAGAACCGTGAGTCTCGCCTGCACACGCTCAGACCAGCCCGCAGCTGTGTCCTGACGCCCCTGCTCCCTCTCCCTTGCCCAGGTCTGCGGCGCTCCTCCGGGCAGCTCCCACCGCGGGCCTCGCAGCGGGATTTACTCTTCATCCGCGGAATCCTACAGCATCTCGCCTGATCTCTTGAACGCCTCTCCCTCCCGCCAAGCCACATGATTATCTCCTTGAGGACAGGTGTGCATCTTCCCCGTTTCCGGGTCACGCCGGCTCGCCCCACTCTGTATTCTGCACCATCCCAGAGGACTTGCTCAATGAGTGCATTTGAGAGAGAACCTCCAGCAGAGCCCCAGAGCTGGGTCAAACAACCGGCGACAGAAGTCCTGTGGTGAACATGGGCCTCCGGGAACGCGGCCGTCTCAGGTCTCACGTCCCCTGACAGGCTGGACGGTCGGTGAGGACTTCACCCATCTCTCCGGCCACGATGGCCCCGACGCGTGAGGCCCACGACACGAGTGCACAGGCTTGGACTGAGGTGAGGACCGCCCTGGCCCACAACAGTTATTACACAACAATGAGAGATATTTTGGTGCTGGGATCATGGGAACTCATTCTGATACAGTGAACTATATTAGTGCAGCTGTCTTTAACAAGATTCTATTTTAAGTCTAGGTAATTCCCAGCAAGCTGCCACCTTTACTTTTTAAAATCAAACACAGTGACTCTTACAACCTAAAAATTCCAAATATATATGAAATTTGATTCATCGAAAACTTTTTAGGAGGCATGTATCATTTCCAAAATGTTTTTGTTAACTTTAAAAAACACCTGAAAAACAGAAAAACTAACCTCAGGTCCGGAATGTAGAGTCAGGAAACTTTCCACAGCAGTCAGAGTGCCTACGAGAGCAGCACAACAGTAAGGTCAAATCAAACGAAATCCACACAACTAAGACATGCAGTAATGCATTATTCCTGTTTTTTAAAGATTTTATTTACTTATTTGAGAGAGAGAACACGAGTGGGGTGAAGGGCAGAGAGAGAAGCGGGCTCCCCACTGAGCAGGGAGCCCGATGCGGGGCTCGATCCCAGGACCCTGAGATCGTGACCTGAGCCGAAGGCAGAGGCTTAACCGACTAAGCCACCCAAGGCGCCCCCAAAATACAGCAATTTAAGATCAGTGTTCCTAGTTTTAATTCCAAGAGAAAACCAAATCCTGCAGCCTTAGAAAGCTGACCCTGAGAAAGGGAATGGACAACCTCGTCACCAACAACGATGAGAACCACAGTCATCTAAATGTCACTAGGTGGCCCCGAACAAACACCTCGATCGTGAGGTGGAGCGCCCTGAGATGATCCTGAGGTTTGCTGAGAGGATGCAGCCTGGGTCTAGGGCTCCATGACCTACCCTCGACACAGAAAGATCGTGGCCCGCCTAGGGCCACCTGTACCAACCGGGGGGGGGGAGGGGGGGGGCACCTGTTGAAGTGCTCCCTCTTAGGATTCGGTCTGTGAAGACAAAGTTTTTAAACAAGGGTGAAAGTATTATTTCTCCTCAAAAGAAAAAAAAAAAGGCCTATTCAAAATAACAGAAACTATTAAATATTTAAAAACAACCTTAGTAAGAAATATGTAAAACTATCACGAAGAAAAATGTCCGAACTTTAGAGACTTAAAAGTATTTTTTTGATAAATGGAGATCTACCAGGTCCATGATTTTAAGACTAAGTGTTTTCAAGATGTTCAACTGGGGGGCCTAGGTGGCTCAGTCAGTTAAGCGACCCATCTTGGTTTCAGTTCAGGATGGAGCCTGGGATCGAGTCCCACGTTGGGCTCCACACTGAGCGTGGAGTTTGCTTGGGACTCTCCCTCTATCTCTCCCGCGGCCCAACGCTCACTCTCTCTAAAATAAATAAGCAAACCTTAAAAAAAAAGAAAGATGTTCACATTCTTTTTATTTGGAATGGTTCGGCATTTCATCACTGAGTATGATATTGGATATTGCCTTCCAACATTACACTAATAAAGTATTCTATTCCTAAATTTCTAAAAACCTGCAATCAGTAAATGGCATGAATTGTCAAATCATTTACTGAGACAGCCATCTAGCTTTTCACCTTCAATATTCTGATGTGATGATTACATATCTTCCTAATAAGCCTTGGTCTTGATTCTTTTAAAATGCCATTTAAGATTTGTTAAAATTTTATTTAGCATTTTTTTGACTACTAATTTCACAAAGCAAGACTGATTTGCAGTTTTTTTGGTGTCATCTATCTGGGACTTTGGTTTGAGTTATGTTAACTTTTCGCTATAAACTGGAACACTTCTCATTTTTTTAAGCTCTAGAATAATTTATATGACACTGGAGTTACCTGTTTCATGTCATTTTCTAAATGGACCCTTTTAAAATATGCGTGATGGGAGCACCTGGGTGGCTCAGTGGGTTAAAGCCTCTGCCTTCGGCTCAGGTCATGATCTCAAGGTCCCTGGGATCGAGTTCCACATCGGGCTCTCTGCTCAGCGAGGAGCCTGCTTCCCCCCCTCTGCCTGCCTCTCTGCCTACTTGTGATCTCTCTCTCTCTCTGTCAAATAAATGCATAAAATCTTTAAAATAAAATATGCATGACATTAATAATTTCCATTGTTTTCCCATAACACTGATTTTTTTTCCATTTTTTTTTTAAGATAAAGGGTTTTTAGTTCTAAACTGCTATTATTTACATCAAAAAGCTTTCAAGAAGAGCATAATAGGGCACCTGGGTGGCTCAGTGAGTTAAGCGTCTGCCTTTGGCTTAGGTCATGATCTCAGTGATCTCAGGGTCCTGGGATCGAGTCCCGCACTGAGCTCCCTACTCAGTGGGAGCAGAGCCTGCCTCTCCCTCTCCATTTGCCTCTCCCCCAGCTCATTCTCTCTTGCTCTCTCTCAGATAAATCAAATCTTTTTTAAAAATTAAACTTTTAAAATTAATAGTAGCTACATCAATTATATTCTTAAATGTGTTAATTCCTAAACCAACCAAGTTTGAATTATAATGGCTGTCAGAAATTCTTTTTCCAGAAATTTTGCAGCTTTAACCATAACTAAGTTGAGACAATGGATAATGCCTCACTTTGGAATACACACGGTACTAACTGCATCTTAAAAAATTGTGTCAATTGGGGCGCCTGGGTGGCTCAGTGGGTTAAAGCCTCTGCCTTCGGCTCAGGTTGTGATCTCAGGGTCCTGGGGTTGAGCCCTGCATCGGGCTCTCTGCTCAGCGGGCTCTCTGCTCAGCAGGGAGCCTGCTTCCCCCCTCTCTCTCTGCCTGCCTCTCTGCCTACTTGTGATTTCTCTCTCTGTCAAATAAATAAATAAAATCTTAAAAAAAATTGTGTCAATAGCATTTTATAACAAGTATAGCTGTATTAAAAACAAAGCAAGTGAGGTTTTTTTAATTTTTAAATTTTTTGAGGATTTTATTTATTTATTTGACAGAGAGACAGAGAGAGAGCTTACGAGCAGGGGGAGCAGGAGAGGGAGAAGCAGGCTCCCCACTGAGCAGGGAGCCTGATGTGGGCTCTATTCCCAGGACCCCAACACCACGACCTGAGCTGAAGGCAGATGCCCAACCAACTGAGCCACCCAGACACCCCTTAATTTTTTTTTAATTATATATATATATATTTTTTTTTTAGAAAGGGACAGTGGGGGTGGGAGGAGAGAGAATCCTCCTCCACACCCAGAGCAGAGCCTGACACGGGGCTTGATCCCATAACTCTGAGATCATGACCCAGCCGAAATCAAGAGTTGGATACCTAACCAACTGAGCCAGCCAGGCGCCCCAAACAAATCACGTTTGAACATTACCCATTTATAGTTATGTTTCTCTTCCCAACTAGATTTTAGTTCATCACAGTTATAAACATGAAGATTTTCTACTGTTAAATTCAATTACTGCTTAGTGATTGATAATTACCGTTCATCTTATTTCGGGTATATATTACGCCCAGATCTGCTGGAATGGAGTCAAAACCACTGCTTCCAATGATATAAGACCCTTTTTCTGCAGCTTTCTCATTATACTTCCAATACATCAATTCCAGAAACTAAAAAATGCAGGACAAAAATATGATTCAGAGCTGTACAGAAACATGTAAACCAGCATAAGTGATAGGCCTTAAAAGACAAACCAATTACATTGTGAAAATGCCAACCAATGTGACTCTATAGTGAAATATTAACTGTGGAAATGTTTTTCCCTTTTTCAGCAAATATTTACTGTACATCCATCATGCGCCAAGTAGTGTGGGGCACAGGCTGATCTGACTTAATGACACTATTTCAGAATGACTTTTAAATGCAAAAGTAATATCTATTATGAAAAACTAAATTAATATGCAAAAAAATACAAAGACAGCAGGAAAATATCACCTAAATCGTATTACTCAGAGGGGGCATCATCCCAGACGTGGTATCACAGACATGTATATAGTGAGGATGAAGAAAGTGAAGGAGAGGAGGGAATGGAAAAGGAGAATAATGTCTGTTCAAATCCTCTGTTTTTATAAATTATTTTTAGAACAGTTCTAGATCCACAGAAAATCTGAGTATTAGGGAGTTCCCATGTAACCCGACCCAGTTTCTCCTCTTGTTAGAGCTTTTCCCTTAACATCTGCTACAATTAATGAGCCAATATTGGTAACATTATCATTAAGGCCATACTTTATCCAGATTTCCCTAGTTTTCACCTAATGTCCTTTTTATCCCCCAGAACCCCACATCACATTTAGCTGTCACGTGTCCCGAGGCTCCTCTTGGCTGTGACGGTCTTCTCGAACTTTCAGGACCCTGACAGTTTGGAGGACTTTGGATCAGGTATTTTATAGGTGTCCCTCTGTTGGAATATTTCTCCTGACCAGTGTGGGCTTACAGCTTTGGGGACCAGGGGAGACTGCAGGGGTAAAGTGCATTTTGTGACATTCTATCAAGGGTACGTACCATCACTGGGACTCATCAGTGTGGACGGTGGCCCTGAACGCCCTGCTGAGGGTAGCACTGGTCAGGTTTTGCCACCATCAAGTTATTCTCTTCTTCCCTTCCACACTGTTCTCTTGGGGAGAGACTGACTACGTGTGGCACACGCCCAAAGAAGGGTGAAGAGTCACGCACCCTTGAGGCAGGGTAGTTACACAAGTTCTTTGGCATTCTTCTGCACAGAACATTTGTTACTATTCAACCCTTTGCCCATTTTTAATTAGGTGATTTGAATTTTTATTACTGCCTGGTAAAAGTCCTTTATACAGTCTGGATCTTTATTAGGTTTTGAGATCACTTTTTTTTTTTTAAAGATTTTATTTATTTATTTGACAGAGAGAAAGATCACAAGTAGGCAGAGAGGCAGGCAGAGAGAGAGAGGAAGCAGGCTCCCTGCTAAGCAGGGAGCCCGATGCGGGGCTCGATCCCAGGACCCTGAGATCATGACCCGAGCCAAAGGCAGAGGCTTAACCCACTGAGCCATCCAGGCGCCCCTTGAGATCACTTTTACTGTAGTTTATAGGATACCTTAGAAATGTTTCATCATTTTCAGGACACCTGGGTGGCTCAGTTAAGCCACTGCCTTTGGCTCAGGTCATGATCCCAGGCGTCCTGGGATCGAGCCCCATATCGGGCTCCTTGCTTGGTGGGGAGCCTGCTTCTCCCCCTGCCTCTGACTGCCACTCTGCCTGCCTGTGTGCGTGCGCGCTCTCTCTCTCTCTCTGACAAATAAATAAAATCTTTAAAAAAATTTTTTAAAAATAAAATAAAATCTGCATTGCTGAAACTTTTAACAAAAAATATGTTTCATCATTTTCTTTGCTCTGGGATTTTTTTTTTTTTTAAATAAGACAGGAATTGGTTTCTGTTTCATTCAGGTTTCCAACTCTTCTTGACTCGATTTTGGTAATTCACACTTTCCTAGTATTTTCCAGTACGTTACCATATTAGCACATTGGTGAGGACAATGGCAGAGACCGCGGGACAGATGAGGTGACGGTTTTCAAGGAGCTGGGGGAGCTTGGTGCTTGCTGACACTCCCCTTCCTACACCAGGCAAAGCCCAGATGAATCCTGGTTCTACCGAGTGGAGGCAGGGCTCCGAGTGACTCAACCCCCCGCAGCTTGTTTCCTCATCCACAAAACAGGCAAGATGATATCGGCTTTACAGGACCGTGGAATGTTCAGATGACACAAAATGTTTGATTAGCAGAGTGTCGGGCGTGCGGTAAGCACTCGAGTGTGAATATCTAAAATGTTTACCTTTGGAGGATTTTACACTTCCTTCTCTGTAATGTTATAAAGGTGTCTGATTACAAATAGGACAGCCATTACAAAAGTGAGGTTCTAAGAATTTAGACGCAGCGCACCATTTTAATTAAACCCTTTTACAGCATGTCGAAGCTACAGAAACCAACACATCCTACAGACAAAAATCTGGAACAAATGAGGTGGTAAGGAAGAAAAAAATTCAAGAAAACGGAAGGAAAGACCTGACCAGCGCACCCTCCTTCAAGCCATCGGTGGAACACCGCCTCTCAGCGTGAGGGAGGGGTCACCGACTTCTAAAACATGTCTGCGAGACGGGACTAAGTATTTCCTGCTCTAACAGAGAGCTGTGTTGTTAAGGCCATTCTTTCTTTTTCATTCTACATACCTGAGGTTCTCCACAGATGTCAATACAGCTCGTCCCATTTTCGATACATGCTTTCACTACAGGTTCTCCATAAAATCGATACTGGGGGGAATAAAGAAAACCAACCGTTTACTCTTACTTAGCAAGCCTGAAGGTTTATTTATTTATTTGCGAGAGAGAGAGAATGTGTGCACACGGGGTGGGGGGGCAGGGTCAGAGGGAGAGAGAGACTCTCAAGCAGAGTCCGGGCTGAGCACAGAGCCCAACCTGGGGCCCGATCCCACGACCCTGAGATCATGACCTAAGCCTAAATCCAGAGTCGGACACAGAATTGACTGAACCACCCTGGCGCCCCTTCCTTAGCAAGCTTAAATGAATGAAATGCCACTGAATTTTGCAAGTAGAGTCTTGGTTATTAAGAATCAAACATTCATAAAGGAGCCGAAAGATAAATTGAGAAACATCACATAACTGCACCACGCCCCTTCTCACAGTGTGAACGAAGGCATGATGGGATGAGAGGGACGTGTGCTAACCTCTAACTGGAAACCAAACGGGAAGTTTTATAGACCAAGTGATTCATTTGAGTTGAATTCCGAAGAACAAGGATTTTCCAGGAAAAAGAAAAATCCAGATAAAGAGAAAAGTACATATGAAGGTGTGAGAAAGGGTAAGGGTCGCTGGGCTCAGAGTAGCTGAAAGGGACGTGACGAGAGACAGGCCTGGGAAGGAACACTGGGGCCAGGTCAGGACTACGAGGCTCTCCTGGAGGATCCTAAATAGGACAGTGGTGTAAGGTTTACAGAAAACACAGATCACTCTGCCTGCCCCTCTAGAAAACGAAACCCGTGGCTGCTAAGAAATGACAAAGGGCCAAAGTAAGGAAGGGGACAGATACGCCAAGGATGAGACTGTCAAAGAGGTAGAAACGACTAGGCTTGCTGATTAGACAGACAAGGGGGCCAATGGGCACGGGGGCTACTGGTCCTATTAGTCAAAACACAGACTGACAGGAAGAGGAGAAAGTTCGTTTGTTGCCATGATTGGCACCTCTCTCCACAAAATTCACGAGTGAGAAACCTAGAAGCTGTTTTTGACTCCACCTACCCTGGAAGTCACCAGGTTTTATTGAATTAGTTCCCTAAAAATCTCAGATCAGTTCCCTCCCCTCTGCACATCCAAATCTGAGTTCACACCCTCACCACCTCTCATGCGACTGACGACGCGTAGTAACTGGCTTCCCTGCAGCCGAGGTACCCCCTTGGCCAAAGAAACACCGAATCATTATTCTAAAACAAAAATCTGATGTCATCTTTGCTTCCATCGTGTGTGTACACACACACACACACACGCACACACGTACAGCTACACGTTCATCTCTTAAAATCCTTCACTAGCTCCGCAGGGCCTGTATCTACTAGAGTAGAAAGTCCAAACTTCTCAGCACGTCACCACAACCTTCTCCCCCATATTCCAACAGCTCTCAACTGCCCATAGCTTCCTAATTATGCTATTTCTTCCCCCTCCACTCCCTGGAGCCCCCTCCCCTGCTCATGGCCGCCAGGCTGGCTCCCAGCCCCTCCAGTCTCAGCCTCCTGGCCTTGCTTTCCTCCCCAGGCTCAGAGAGGGAGCTACAGCCTGTCGGCTACCTGGTTTATCTACAACTACGGGCGAGAGGCAGTAGAGCATTAATGACCTTCTGAAATAATACAGCTCCTTCTGGAAAGAGTACGCGCTTCTCTATCCACCACAATCCTCCCACTCCTGACATTGTATTCTGTCTCAACTGGCCCACTTTGTCTCTCCTCTGGGCATTCTGATGTTGAGATTTCGACACTAACATCCCCATGTTAATACATTTTTTTTTTTTTTTTTTGGTTTTTCTCTACTTTCTAACCTTGTGCTTTTAGGAGATAAATGAACAAACGGTAACAATCTTTGATCTCAGAGGAGACATTTCTCCCCAGCAAAGCCAATCAGCTTAAACAGCAACCCTGGGGCGCCTGGGTGGCTCAGTTGGTTAAGCGACTGCCTTCGGCTCAGGTCATGATCCTGGAGTCTTGAGATCGAGTCCCACATCGGGTTCCCAGCTCCATGGGGAGTCCGCTTCTCACTCTGACCTTCTCCCTTCTCATGCTCTCTCTCACTCTTTCTCTTTCCTAATAAATAAATAAATAAATAAATAAATAATTTTTAAAAAACAAAACAAAAAAAAACAGCAACCCTGTTCTCGGCATTCCATGTTCTAATGCGGCTGTCTCCTACACAGGCGGGCTTGCCTTAAGGGGCCCACAGACCCATTTCC
Source organism: Nasua narica (assembly GCA_028533885.1). Taxonomy (NCBI): domain Eukaryota; kingdom Metazoa; phylum Chordata; class Mammalia; order Carnivora; family Procyonidae; genus Nasua; species Nasua narica. The sequence goes on along the minus strand of CM052814.1, from coordinate 58,398,494 downwards.
TCAGTTGCGGAAATAAGTATCAGTATGTTTATTCATGCTATTTTTTACAGGAAACACAAAGAAAAAAATGAAGTTTTATTAACTTGGGCATGTTCCCGGGGTCACGGGACGTGGTCCTGTGTGGAATGGAAGATACACAGGGACTCTGAGGGCAGCCTGGCAGCATCCCACATGCAGAGGGGCCCACGGTGACTCCCTCATTCATTCGTTTTTGGTATATTTCAACCGAATGCCTGTTTACACATGCCTAAGTAGTTTTACAGATATCCTGTTTTTTAACTAAATAAATCTTCACAAAATGGACAAAGAGGTTTAAAAAAAAACAAAACCTGTAAACCTGCCAAAAAAAAAAACCCAGTAATGATCCCAAACTTCCAAAGTGAAAATGCCAACCCCAAGAGAGCCTAGGAAGGAGCAGGTTTGGGGGCAAAAATCTAGGGACTCAGATGTCCACGAACCATCCACATGGAAACATCAAGAAGGCAGCTGGACCTACCAATCTGGAGTTTCGGGGGCAGTTCTCCCTGGAGGCTAACGTAGGCATCATCAGCATACAGATGGCATTCAAAAACCTTTTCGACCACAACCCATACGGAGAAAGCCACTTCACGTGGCAGCCAATATATATACAAATACACATGAATATATCGAACTGAGACACAAGTTTCATACACCAGCACTTACCCATATTATGTATAATTCACCCTATTTTCTATTTCTAGGCTACCTGATTGTTTACTTTTAAATGCTGAGTCTCAACTCACTACACTATGCTGTTCAAAAATGCTGGCCCAAATGGACAAGTAGGAAGCACCAAAGATCTCTCTTCAAAAAAAACCCAAAACAAAAACAAATGAAAACCAACCTCCTGGGTTTCTGTCTGACAAGTTCTGGAGATAAGACAGTGAGGGTTACACAACACTGTCAATGGATAAAATGCCACTGATTTATACACCGAGAAATGGCTAAAATGGTCATTTTGGTTATGTGTATTTTATTACAATACTATTAATATATTTTTTAAAAGCCTGGCTCAGACAGTATAAACGGAGAAGAGTCTGTAAGGCTCGAGCTCTGAGCCTCTGGTACTCAGAAGAAGATGAGACTATGCAACAGAAGGGAGGGGTCTGGCTGGCGGAAAACCAGGGAAGGACCAGACCCCAGAAGCCAAACGCAGGAGGACGTGACCCAGGGCGACACATGCCGAGAGGCTGAATCGAGGTGAGTGTTCAGGGCGAAGCAGAGCAGGCTCCCTGAAGCAGGGAGCTTTCCAGAGCTCGGCCGAGAGTGACTACAGATGGAGAGGGAGCTGAGAAAGTGGACACAGAAGGAGAGGGAACATGTCCAGGAGTGTAGCTGCAAAGGGGGCACAGAAACAGTCCAGGAGAAGGGCAAGTGTGATACAAATGTTGACACTGAGGCCTCCGGTCCTTGAAACAGGGCAGGCAGAGTCAGGGTAATGCAGGTACACAGGTGAGGCAATTCTCTATCACCAGCTTCGATTCTCAGTGTAAACAAAAAGGAAATAAAATCATCAGATCAGCGAGGGAAGAGGGAAGGGAGGCTACAAATGTGAGGACAAAGCCGCTGCTTCGGACGGCAGGAGAGAGAACAGCCCGGGCAGGTGGGGCAGGGTGGCTGGAGGTGCTGAGGCCCCACGGGAGGTCTGTCACCACACACGTAAGGCGGGACCGTCAGCAAGCGGACGCACTTTCTACAGACACACAGAGCTACGGGATCGCTGGCTGACGGGGTGCTAGCTCAGGTAAGGTAAACGCGACTGGAATAACTGGGAGAAGCTTTGGTGATTCAACGGGCACCTGCACCCCAGTGTTCACAGCAGCAATGTCCACAACAGCCAAACTGTGCAAAGAGCCCAGATGTCCACCGGCAGATGGAGGGATAAGGAAGATGAGGTACATATACAATGGAGTATTACTCAACCATCCAAAAGAATGAAATCTTGCCATTTGCAATGACCTGGATGGAGGCAGAGTGCATTACGCCAAGCAAAGTCAGTCAGAGGAAGACAAATACCTTATCATTTCACTCACATGTGGAATTTAAGAAACAAAACAGATGAATACAGGGGAAGGGAAGGAAAAATAAGATGAAAATTGAAAGGGAGGCAAACGCTAAGAGATGCTGAACCCTAGGGAACAAACTGAGGGTTGCTGGAGGGGAGGTGGGTGGGGTGATGGGGTAATTGGGTGACGGTCATCAAGGAAGGCACATGATGTAATGAGCACTGGGTGTTACATGCAACATTCTACCTCTGAAACTGATTTTTAAAATAAGTAATAAATAGAACACACACACACAGGGCACCTGGGTGGCCCGGTGGGTTAAAGCCTCTGCCTTCCTGCTCAGGTCATGATCTCAGGGTCCTGGGATCGAGCCCCGCATCGGGCTCTCTGCTCAGCGGGGAGCCTGCTTCCCCCTCTCTCTCTGCCTGCCTCTCTGCCTACTTGTGATCTCTCTCTCTCTGTCAAATAAATAAAAAAAAATCTTAAAAAAAAAAAAAAGAACATACAGACACACCGGTTTTGGGGTTTTCCAGAGTACTGGGGTAGGAAGGGCCAGGAGGTTGGCTGAGGATATACAGAAGAGAATGGTTGCAGCAGGAGAGCACAGAACCAAAGCTAAAGAGGAATGAGATTAATCTAAACAATCTAAATACATTTTTACTGGATAATCAAAAAATCTTTCTCATTTCACTTAAAACACGATTATCAGGGGCACCTGGGCAGCTCAGATGGTTAAGTATCTACCTTCAGCTCAGGTCACGATCCCAGCATCCTGGGATCGAGCCCCACATCTTCTTGCTTAGCAGGGAGCTTGCTTTTCCCCTGCCTGCCATTCCCCCTGCTTGTGCTTGCTCTCTGTCTCGCTCTCTC
>CM052814.1:58379452-58395097 GCA_028533885.1 Nasua narica | reverse complement strand
CATATGACAAAATACGGAAGGGGGATAAAAAGGGGTTGTTAACATCAACATGAGAAAAAAACGACTCTGAGGTAGAAAGCACAATCTAGGTAAGAACACTCGTTATAGGCTTATAAAATGAGTAAATCACCGGAATCAACAGAATGCAGTTTTGATGGATCAAGGTGTATTCCCCACAGTAACTGAACCTGGGCATTACAATCTAGGCTACTTAGCTAGGCTGCACCTGTACAGTCTTGGTGAGCAGGAGAAAGAAATGGAAGACTATATTTTAACGGTGAAATTATTTCTTCTGAAAAAGTAAAACAAACCAACAAAAAACACCAAAAAGTTCTTTGGTCAAGAGTGTCTACTGGTGGTGGCAGCAAAAAAGATTCTGTACTCCAGGCTCAGTGTGGAATCAGAGTGAGATGAATATGAAACAGAAGAATGCAGGTGCATTTGTGTGAATGAGGTGCACTCGGGTGGGAAGGAGCCACAGTTAAATGCTCCTAAGACCCAACTAAATGTGTGTGTGCCACCCAACTAAATGTGTGTGTGCCGTCTCGCTCTGTCCCATCCGTATCTGTATCCCCAGCCCTTAGGATCCAGCACGGAAAAGACGGCGCAGCAAAACCCTGTGGAACGAATGCTGAAAGAATAAGTCAACGCGACAAAGAGTAAGCTCGCTGGCGAATTCTTACAAGCAAAAAAGACCCTTAAAAACAAAGTCCACAACGTCACCAAAACCTGGAAAGCTGCCTTTTGCCCACCGCCAAAACCCCAGGCGAGGGGAGAGGACGAACAGTCGCGGGGAAACCAATGCCCTCCTCACCCGTCCCACCGCACCACAAGAACCCTCCAACCCCACCAGCGCCGCCCCCCCACCCCGCCTCGCCCCTGCTCTACCCGGGCGCCGGGCCGGACCGGGAAGAACCGAAGTCCTCGGCTGCTTGGCCAGCGGGACCCGCTACGCCAACGGGGGGCTTCAACACAGGAGACACGCATTCACTGCTGTGCTTCATGTGAGGAGCGGCCCAAAGCCACGCACCCACAGGCACCGCTCCGGACGTCCGGCCGGCCCGGGGAGCCCTCGGGGAACCCCTCGGCAGGACAAACGCTCGCCGCGGGCCACCCGAACCCCTGTCCCGAGCGGGAAGCCGCCCCAGCCCGCCGTCCCCCACCCCTCTTACCCAGCTTCAGGGCAGCCCTCTCCACCACTCGCTGCAGCTTATCCCGGCAGCGGCCCGCCACGGCCCAGGGCAGGCGGTGGCTCAGCCCCGGGACCACTTGCTCGCGGGCCACCTCCTGGGTCACGAACTGGCCGGTGAAGCCAGACGCGCCCAACACCACCAGGTGGAAAGGTCTCGCCTGGGTCGCCATGACGAGTCTACAGCGAGCCGAAGCCCGGGGCGGGCGGAGTCCACCGCGCCTGCGCCTCACGCAGCCGCCCCAGTACCGCGCGCAGCAACTGCCTCTGCCGCGGCCGCCGCCGCCGCAGCCAGCGCGCCGCGCTCCCGACGCCCCGCGCGCGCCGCCGCGCAAGGGCCGCGCCTGCGCCTGGAGCACATGGGAGGGCGTTGCGTGGGGAAGGAGTTGGCAGCAATTCCTGATATCTGCAGGGACCCCGCACCCGGAGAACTGTTTGCCAAGCGCCGCGCCCGAGGAGTTTTCGCGAAGCCGGAGCAGGTGGAGGGCGAATGGGTTCTGGGGCCCAAGGCCGTAGCGCCCTTGGACCGCAAGACCCTGACCCCACCGCCCCTGGTGCCCCGCCGCCCTCCGCCCAGGGACTTGGAGACCCCCTTCACGGTTGTCACTGCCCTGCGGCTCCCTGGGGGTAAACAACTCCCAGAGCTAGCCTGCCTTTGAGCTGGGAGGTTAGGGAGATCCCTCCAAATGCAAAAGAAGTTAAGTTTCTTGAGTTGTGTTATTCATATATCCAGAAGCATTTTAATACACTTAAATGAATTAGTAAATGCATGGGGGAGAAGAGACAGCTCCCAGTTCAGAAGAATTCCAAATAATTGTGTAGTTACTACCTCCTCCCCTTTGGATATAGGATTTGCTTAGCGATTGTGTTAACCTTAAAAATAGCCCTGCCAGCTATTTCACCAGCAAAAATGGGTTTATTCGGAAATAGCAGCGAATTGCAATCCCAGACAAATGAGCTCCGGCAAAATCAGATGCAAGTCTCCAGAACAAAGGAGGGGAGCCCTTATTTATAGAAGAAAAGGGGAGCCCGGGAAGGATTTTATAAACAAAAAGTCCATTGGAATAAACTGGGAACTCAGAGTGTAGTAGCTTCTCATTGGCTGAGCTGTGACAGTCTCTCATTGGCCGGGCATTGCGAGGGAAGAGGATCTTCCTCCTGTTGGGATAGCGATCCCCGCAAAGGTCCTCCGGTCCCTGTTGGGAAGAGTGGCGAGGGAGTGAGAACTCCCCCTGCTGGCTTCCCCATTCCATTCTAAAGGAGGTTTCCTTTTATTCATTTTCACACCCGTTCCAAAGAGTAGAATACGGAAAGAGGAGGGAGGGGATAGCTTTACAACGGGGAAACCTGGCAAACACTACTCCAGCCAAAAGATCAAGGTTAACATCATCAATGATGAGGCGTGTCAATGGCACGTATTTTTGGTATGATGTGGTAAGACTGATACTTCATCTCTGTGAGCTTCCTCCCCAAAACCCATAACTGCAGTCTAAGCATGATGAATATTTCTACAAAATACCTGACTCCTCAAAACTGCCATGGCCATCCAAAACCAGGGCTATGGAAGAAGACATTACAGACTCAAGGAGCCTCAAGAGACAAGACAACAAAATGTAATGTGGTATCCTGGATGGGACGCTGCCACAGAAAAAGGACATTAGAGGAAAGCTAATGAAATCCGAACAAAGTGGGACATGTAGTTAATAACAATGTACCAATACTGGTTTCTCAGTTGTGACAAATGTACCAAAGTAGCATAAGATGTTAACAAGGGGGGATAAACTAGTGAGAGATAAAAGGAACACTATAGGATCTTTTCAACTTTTCTGTAAATCTAAAACTACTCAAAAGCAAAAAAATATATTAAAAACCATTTGTATGCCTTTGTATTGGACACATGGAAATAAACTGTTTCATTCTATGCTGTTCAACAAGCATTTCCAGCGAAAATGCTATGTGTCAAGCCTTCGAATAGACACAATAAGACAAGGTCCTCACCCTCTCTAATTGGGAGATAAGTAGCTGAATTGCTAAAAAGGTGGTAAATGAGGAAAGGACCTATTTCTGGGGCAGAAGAAATAAGAAAAGACTCTTGTCCTTGGTTATAGCCTATTGGTCATCCCCAACACTGTGGCAGAGACCCTCAAAGAGGAGTCTTCAAGAGGAACTTGGCCTGGACTCCAATTACTTGGGCTTCCATGTAGAAAGATTGAGAGAAACAAGTACTCATTTATTCAACCAATATTTATTGTGTGTGTATCAGGTTCAGAAACCAGGGCCAGATTTTGAAGGAAAGTGGTGTTTTAATAAACACCAAGAAGTCACTTGATTAGACTTAACATGCATTTTGGGTGTGTTGTTTTTTTTTTTTTTTTTGTAAAGATTTTATTTATTTATTTATTTGATGCACAGAGAGAGAGAGAGAGAGCACAAGCAGGGGGAGCAGCAGACTGTCCACTGAGCTGGGAGCCCGATGCGGGGCTCGATCCCAGGACCTTGGGAACACAATCCAAGCTGAAGGCAGATATTTAACCAACTGAACCACCCAGGTGCCCCCAGAGGACTTGTTTGTTTAAGAAAATATAGTATCATATCCATTCAATACCAACTATGCAAGTGGAGAAGAATGAGGGAGGCATACATGTTGGGAAACGGAAATTGTCCAAGATACCTTGTAAGTGAAAAGAACAAGTTCGCTAACAATGTGAGAGCGTAAATCCTTTATTTAAGATGAAAAGGATGTATGTACATCCCGATAAAACCTTGGGCAGAACACATGACAAATCTTCCTAAAACAATCGCTGTAAAATGCTCGGGAATGTGACCGACACTTAGTAACTGCTCAGTGAATATGAGCTATTACTAGCTGTGTTAGTGATTATGACTGGGAAGCAGATTTGTATGAGGCAAGCAGAAAGGGACTTGTATGTTAAAATTTTTACCTTTCTACATTGTTAAAACCTCTGGGATTTTCAAACAGTACATATTACTTTTATAATTTTTATTTTTTATATTTTTTAAAGACTTTATTTATTTGAGAGAGAGAGGAGGGAACACACAAGGGGCGTGGTGAGAGAGGGAGAAGCAAGCCTCCCGCTGAGCAGGGAGCCCAACGTGGGGCTCGATCCCGGGATCCTGGGATCATGACCTGAGTCGAAGGTAGACACTTAACGACTGAGCCACCCAGGTGCCCCTATAATCATAATTTTTAAAAAGGACCAGACGCTGGCTTTGCAGAAGGGCAGAAGGGAGTCGTGCCTTGTCATCTGCAGTCCTGCCCTGAGGCCAGGTTCCTGTGCCCCCAAGGCATGTGTTTGGGTCCATTGCAACACACAACAATAGGCATAAATCTCACAAATGCTCCTTTGAGCAGACAAAATGCAGGAAAGAAAGAGTAAATCTGTACCAGTCCCTTCACTCAAACTCCAAAAGCAGGTCTAATCTACGGTGACAGGCATCGTGGAAGAATTGGCTTTTGCATCAAGCGGTCCCAGAAGGTCGGGGTCTTCTTGAAGTAACCCTCCGCCTGAAGGATTGCCCGGGGATCCATCCGTTCTCCCCAGGGGCCCAGCACAGAGGGTCATTTCAGCTCTAAGGGTAGCACCAAAGAGGAGAGCCCCCATGTCCTACAAAAGAAGACAAGATCAGCTTGCAGACAAGACCACTGGCTACCCTCTTTGTGAAGTCAGAGACGCAGCCCTCTGCGACCTGGGGCCTGAAAAGAGAAGACAAAGCCTGGACGGCCAGCTGGAATGTTTGCCAGGTGACACGGCTTCTCTCCTGCAGCAGACGGTACGAGACCGTAGCCTCTGAAGACGTGAACAAACATTGATAAGTTCTGTAACATCTCAAAGCCACCTTCCAAGGATGATGCTGGCTGACAGTGCTGCCTGAGGGAACCCCAGGCTGCCAAAGAATTCACCCTTTGTTCCAACAGCTCTGAAGATAGGGCCCCGGCTTCCCAGCCTCTGCAGGAGGGTACTGAGCTCGAATTAGCAAGCCCGGAGGTAGACCGACCCCTTCTTCCCACTTTTTGTCGTTCTTTGCTTCCTGAGTTCCCTCTTCCTTCAGAGGCCACCTCGGTTGAGCTCAGTTTCCCTAGCGCAATAATGTATTACTGATTAAAGTCAGTATCATTTATCATTTCATAAATGTGAAATGAATGTGAAATGATATGAAATTTTGATTTCATAAAATCAGTACCCTTATCATTTCATCTGGTGTCTGGTTTGTTTACTTTCTTTTTTTCTCTCTTTCTTTCTTTTTTTTTTTTTAAGTAGGCTCTACGCCCAACGTGGGGCTAGAATCCACGACCATGAGATCAGGAGTTGCACATTCTACAGACTGAGCCAGGGGTGGGGGAGCCCCCTGGCTTTGTGTATCTTTGACACAGCAAATCAGACAGAGAGAAATAAAGGAACACAGAGGTGGTTCTAAGGCTATTCCAGAAGAAAACTATACTTCTCGAGGCAGGGGCTGTAGGAAGGAGGCAGAAAGTGGGATCGAGTCCCACATCGGGCTCCCAGCTCCATGGGGAGTCCACTTCTCACTCTGACCTTCTCCCTTCTCATGCTCTCTCTCACTCTCTCTCTTTCCTAATAAATAAATAAATAAATAAGTAAATAAAATCTTAAGAACCACTATGACATTATGGCTGAATGCGAAGGGAAGAAATAGTGGAGGGTCACCTCTAAATTGTCCTGATTGCCAGAATCATTTGTTAATCTTATTAATTTGTTAATCTCTGGTGGAGATTACGCTTCCAAATGTAAACGGAAGGCGGGCAAAGAAGCCAATACAATCAAAAAATCCCTCACCACAACCACACAAAAAGTTACTGAATAAGGCACCTGGGTGGCTCAGTTGGTTGGGCAACTGCCTAGAGCTCAGGTCATGATCCCGGAGTCCTGGGATCGAGTCCCACATCGGGCTCCCAGTGCCACGGGGAGTCTGCTTCTCCCTCTGACCTTCTCTCCTCTCGTGCTCTCTCTCACTGTCTCTCAAATAAATAAATTTTTAAAAAAAGTTGCTGAATAGTACAACACAGGCCCACTTCTCAATACCCGTTGTTTCTACCAGCCTCTCCCCATCATGCTAAAAATGATTCAGTGGAAAGAAATTAGTCTGGGTTGACCTTTAGGAAAGGAACACAAGCTGAGCCGCCCCCTCTTTTTTTTTTAAATCAATTAGGTGCTACTTCTTCTTCTTTCCCTTTCTTTCTCTTTTTTTTTCCCAGCTAAAAATCTGTTAACGCAAAGGTCTCCGTGCAAATCCTCAGACATTTATACTTTATTATTTTTAATGTTTTTATTTTTAATAAGCTGTGTACCTCACGGCTCAATGAGGCCATTCCTACTAGCTCACGAGAGCCAAGGGTTCAATTTTCAGCAATTTTATGAACCACTTGAAGTCAGTTGGCTTGAACTCCACGGTGAGGGGAGTTTTAGTGGCACAGACCTCGCAGGTGCAGGGCTCAGCCCACAAGATGGCCCCCACTTCAGAGGCCAGTCACAAGGCCCGGGCCATCTGTACTTTTGACTCACCGGCTATAAACCCTCTCCTCGGGTTTGGTAATTTGCTATAAAGGCTCACGGACTATCAGGGAAACATTTTACTCACTATTGCAGGTTTATTATCAAGGATATTATAAAGGATACAAATGAACATCCAGATGAAGAGGTAGGTGGAATGAGGTCTAAAAGGGTCGGTCCCAAGCACAGAAGCTTCTATTCCTGTAGCGAACATATCCACAGTCCAGCATGTGGATATGTTCACCAACCTGCCTAGAATAATGAGGGATAAAATCAATCGCCATTGGTGGTGGAACCAAAAATTCCAACTCTCTGGTGACATCACTGTTTCCTCTGGGGTTGGAGGGTGGGGACCAGACCCCACCCAGCAGCTCTCTAGGGACCCGCCAAGACTGGTCAATGGTTATGACCAGACATGATGGTTATGGTAATAAGCCAAGACTCAGCTCTTCGGCATGAACTCAGGTACCCTTCAAAGGTGTTCATTATGAATAACAAAAGATGCTCCTCTCATTTCTTTCACTCAGGAAAGTACAGGAGTTTTGGGGTCTCTGTGCCAGGAACCAGGGATGAAGACCCATTATTATTTCTCATTATATAAAAAGATCACACGTCACAGGCACTCTTAAAAGTGCCAAGACCAGGGCTAAGGGGCCTCTCCGGGTATTATTTATCTCAAGATGAATAATATTTTTAGAAAATCAATGCAGGGGCGCCTGGCTGACTCAGTCAGTAGAGCGTGGGGCTCTTGATCTCGTGGTCGTGAGTTCAAGCCCATGTTGAGCATAGAGCTTACTTAAATTAATTAATTAAAAATAACTTTAAAAGACAATGCAAAATATCCATGATGAACAAAATGTGAAAATCTCAAATAAAGATAGGACCAGGGTTACTGACTTTTACTCTGACCTCGGACTCCGGCCGGTTCAGCATAGTTCTGTTGCCAGTGACGCAGCACCCAAAATAGACTTGATCCAACCCTCACCGGTTTGATCCCCCTGCGGACATCAGGGGCTCCATTTTGGACACGATAAGTTTGGGTGTCCAAGACATCCAAGTAGGAATTGTCAGGCCCGCGATTTGATCTTCTCTTTGGAAGGACCACAGAGATGTCTCTGTGGTAGGACCTGGATGGATCTAAACATCTGGGGTCCTTGGTATACAGGTGGTAATTACAGCCACAGGGCTGGGAAGTATTACCAAGGGCATGAGTGTGGGCAGACAAAAGGTCCAAGGGTAACGGCACTCCCGCCACTGTTAAAAGTTACCGCGCTCCCTCCCCGCTTGCTGATGTAATAAAATCTCTTTGAGATTTGCAGACCCTTGGCCTTGGGGCACAAGGGACTAGAACGTTCCCAGGCCACGGAAGCCAGAGCCTGTGTGAAGTCACATTGGCTTTCAGATGAGCCCAGTAATCGTTTAGCAAAATGTTTTTCTTCTTTAAGGCCACAAAAGGGCTTTATTAATCAACCTTTGCACAACCGTAGGCCTTTCCCTCCTTCGCAGAAAGAACAGACTACTCTTGCACCACCCCTGAGTACGAAGGAACCAGGCCTTCTCAGACAAACCTTCCCTGGGCACCAAGAAATGGGAATTTCTTCCACAACCTCCAAGCCCCGAGATTCTGCTGTAGCTGACATCATTGAGTCTGCATGTAATCAGGAAATGTCACAGACCACAGCACTCCCTTAACCAATAGTGCCCCTTAGGGGCACCTGGGTTGTGCAGTTGGTTAAGCATCCAAACAAGAATCCAACTTAGTTTCAACTCAGATGGTGATCTCAGGGTCAAGAGATTGAGCCCCACGTGGAGCTCCACTCTCAGCAGGGAGTCGGCTGGAGAGTCTTCTCCCTTTCCCGCTGCCCCACCCACCTGTGCCCTCTCACTCTTTCTCTCTCTCTCTCTCGCTCGCTCTAAAATAAATAAATAAATCTAAAAACAAACAAATAAATAAATAGTAGATAGATAGATAGATAAAATAATTATAATAAATAATAAATAAATTAAAAAAATAGATAAAGACCTTTAAAAATGTCTAGGCCAGGCAGAAACCTCACAGTTGGCCTTTGGACAAGGGTCTGCCTGCTCCCCAAGCGGCTGGCCTCCTGAATAAAAATCATATTTCTTTTCAGTCAAAACTCTCTTGAGTCTTGGCCTTTGGAGAGTGATGGGCGGCCAAACTTGGATTTAAGTAACACAGGAACTGAGCCCTGGGCCATTCCCATATCTAGAGCTACACTGTGCAGTCCAATAGCCTCTGGCCACATGGGGTTATTACAATTAAATTTTAAACTTAAAATTAAACTTTAAATTAATTTTAAACTACATTCAATCTCAAATTCAGTTCCTCAAGCATAGTCACATTTTTTTTTAGATTTTTTTATTTATTCATTTGACAGAGAGAGAGACCACAAGTAGGCAAAGAGGCAGAGAGAGAGGGGGAAGCAGGTTCCCCGCCAAGAAGAGAGCCCGATGCAGGGCTTGATCCCAGAACCCTGAGATCAGGACCCGAGCCAAAGGTAGAGGCCTTAACCCACTGAGCCACCCAGGCGCCCCAAGCACAGTCACGTTTTAAGTGGTAAACAGCCACACAGGCCTGCCATGCTGGAGAGTGCAGATGCAGAACCTCTCCATCAGTGCCGAAAGTTCCATGGGACCTCGAGGAAGGTGAGAGGAATCAGCAATGGAGAGGCACAAAGAACTAGAAAAGTACAGATGAAACCAGGGGAGTGTGGTATCTTGGAAGCCATCTGAAGAATAATATTTCTAAAAATAAAAAAGTTTTTTAAAAAAGAACATTTCTGGAAGAAGACACTTCTCAGGGCCAAACATTCTGAGGACTGAGAACAGCTACTGGCTCAGCAACACTGTGGCCCCTGGGGATCTCGACGTGGACAGAGGGGAGGGAGCAAAAATCTCACAGTGAATCCAAGCAGTTTTATTGTCATGGGGAAAAGAGATCGGGGCGCCTGGGTGGCTCAGTGGGTTAAAGCCTCTGCCTTCGGCTCAGGTCATGATCTCAGGGTCCTGGGATCGAGCCTCACATCAGGCTCTCTGCTCAGCAGGGAGCCTGCTTCCCACTCTCTCTCTGCCTGCCTCTCTGCCTACTTGTGATCTCTTTCTGTCAAATAAATAAATAAATAAAATCTTAAAAAAAAAAAAGAAAGAAAGAAAGAAAAGAAAAGAGATCAAGACCAGAGGGGGAGAGGGGATCTGGAGAGATTTTTTTGGACTTGTTTCTTCGGTTGGTTGGTTGGCTTGTAACACAATCCAGTGGAGAGAAACTGATGATACGGGAGAGAAAGGGGAAGTATCAGGGAATGACCTTGACTCAAAGACAGGATGGAGGCTAGTGCACCCCGGGCACCCCAGACGGTGTGTCAGAGATAGTAGGGGAGAATTGTAGCATTGGGGCATAGACAGAGGTGGACGGATAGCGTACAAGCTTATGAAAATCCCCATGTGATTACGTGACTTTTTGCAGTGATGTCTGAAGCCAAGTCTCCTCCGGGGAGTGAGGCTTGAGGAAACAGAAGCATGAAAGAAGGTATCATCTAGGAGGGAGGGGGTACCCCTACTGGTCTAGGGTAAGACAGCCTCCCGGGGGTCGGGGTGAGTGCTCGCACATTTACCGCAAGCATCATCCCACTGCTGCTGCTCCTCTCCACCAAGTTCAAGTGCACAGGTGTGGTGTCCAGTCAGCCTGGCAATCCCACGGGCCCGGGGCTCCCGCCTCCGGACGTACCCAGGCAACAGGCGATCTCTCAGGGCTCTGACCCCAAGCATGTGCTTGTCTTCTGCTCCACAGAAGCGGGGGCAGTCTTTCTTTTCTGCCTGTTGCTCCCAACAGTAGATACAGAGAAATTTTATTTTTGTTTAGTTGGGAACCTGGCAAAACATCAAAATTTGCTTCAATTTGAAATAACGCTTCTGGGGCAGAGGCTGGTGATCGTGTATTTGGAGAAAGAAATGTATATGCAAATAAAATAAGGAGACTGGGGCTCCAGCCCTTTAAAAAGAAAGACAGAGGGGCGTCTCGGTGGCTCAGTCAGTTAGGCGTCTGACTCTTGTTTTCGGCTCAGGTCGGGATCTCAGGGTTCAACAAGCCCCTTGTTGGGCTCCACGCTCAGCACGGAGTCTGCTTCTCCCTCACCCACTGCCCCTCCCCCCATCCGTGGTTCCCCGCCCCCAATAAATAAATAAATAATAAAATCTTTTTAAAAATCTCTCGGAACAGTCTACCACCTCGTACCCAAGAGCCTAATGACTATCGACAGAAGGGATGCTACTTGAGGGGACATATTTAGAGACCAGAATTTCTCCAACGGCTGCTGATCGGAATCACCGGAAGGTTTCATTGAGGCACAGATTGCTGGCCCAATTTCGGATTGATTAGGTGTCGGGTGGGGTCTGACATTCTGTATTCCCAGCAAGGTCGTGGGTGATGCCGCCACTGCTCCGAGACCACACTTTGAGGACCAGCGGCAGAGAAGATTACTTCAAGAGAAAAACCAGAGAGAACGGGATCAGAGACTGTCTAGCGGGGGGTGTCCTATGTGCTCACAAGGACCCCTCACGTGAAGGTGCGAAATTATTTCAGTACACTGATCGTTTATTGAGCGTTGGACAGGTAGAAGCAGCAAGCCAGGTATATTAAAAATATCAACACAAGGCGTGCCTTCTCCCCCTGGGTCCTGGGATCAAGCCCCACATCTTCTTGCTTAGCAGGGAGCTTGCTTTTCCCCTGCCTGCCATTCCCCCTGCTTGTGCTTGCTCTCTGTCTCTCTGTCTCTCTCTCCCATTCTGCCAAATAAATAAATAAAATATTTAAATAATAATAATAATAATATCAAATGCTTCCAGTTCCCAAGCTCACAAAGTTATTTCATGTCTTCATGATTATGTCCATATTCTTTCTTCTGAGAAAAAGGTCCCTTCTGTTTCTTCTTCCCTGAATAAAACTCACCCCAAAACTTAACTCAGCCTTCCTGGAACCACCGGGTTGGAACTCCCAGGTGCCCCACAAGACCCTACCCACCTTGTTCCATATCATCAGGGAAGCACATCTTTCCCATGCTCTGAAGCTTCTGGGTGGAGAGGGCTCCCCAGAGCACCACTCCTGGCCTCCTTTCCCACCTCCCTCCCAGCAGAGGAGAAAGCTTACCTGACTGGTGAGTCAGGAGAAGGAATGGGTCTTCCCCCTCTATTTTCAGATGTCCGTGGGCAGAGTTGGTTCTGCTCTGCTCCCTGCCACGTCTAACTGTGTCAGTGCCCGGATGGAAACACCTGTCTAACTCAGCGGTGAAGGATTAGCAAGCCCACCGCGGCCATACATCCAGCCCTCAGCAGAGAGCTGACCATTGCAACCTCCATCTGTCTGACTCCATGGCTGATCCTTCAATTAGATCCCAATTTGGGCTGGGAAGAGAAAGTTATTTATCAGGTTTCTCCAACACCAACACACATTATCACACATTCATCAAGCTCATTAAGACCAGTATCTTGGTGCAATCCCTATCAAATATTGAATCCCTGTATTCAGACCAATATCTGAATGCAATCCTTATCAAAATACCAACAGCATTTTTCATAAAAGTTGAACAAATTAAAAAAAAAGTTGAACAAATAATACTAAAATTTATATGGAACCACAGAAGACTCCAACTGGGTTAAGATCTTGAGAAAGAAGAACAAAGCTGGAGGTATCACAATTCCAGATTTCAAGACACAGTTCAAAACTGTACTAACCCAAATATGGCGCCAGCACAGAAGCAGACCCGTGGATCAATGGCACAGAGTAGAGAACCCAGAAATAAACCCACGACTGTATTGTCAATCTATGACAAAGGAGGCAAGAATATACAATGAGGAAAAGACTGTCTCTTCAGGAAATGGTGTTGGGGAAATTAGACAGCCACATGCAAGAGTGAGACTGGACCACTTTCTTACACCATACACAAAAATAAACTCAAAATGGTTTAAAAACCTAAATGTGAGATCCAATAAGGGGTTTATATCCAAAATAGATAAAGAACCTATACGACTCAAGGCCAAAAAATATATATGCAACAATCTGATTAAAATGGGCAGAAAACCTGAATAGGCATTTCTTCAAAGAAGACATCCAGATGGCCAACAAACACATGAAAAGATGTTCATCACTCATCATCAGGAAAATGCAACCCAAAACCACAATGAGATATCATGTTGCCCCTGTCAGAATAGCGAAAATCAACGACACGAGACACAAGTGTTGGCGAGGACATGGAGAAAAAGGAATATTCATGCGCTGTTGATGGGAATGCAAATTGGTACAGCCACTGTGGAAGACAGTATGGAGGGTTCTCAAAACATTAAAAATAGGGGGGCGGGGCACCTGGGTGGCTCAGTTGGTTGGGTGACTGCCTTTGGCTCAGGTCATGATCCCAGAGTCCCGGGATCGAGTCCCATATCAGGCTCCCAGTTCTGCGGGAAGTCTGCTTCTCCCTCTGACCTTCTCCCCTCTCATTCTCTCTCTTTCTCTCTAAAAAAAATTAAAAAATAAAAATAAAATAAAAATAGGGGGGCACCTGGGTGGCTTAGTCAGTTGAGCATCCAACTCTTGGTTTTGGCTCAGGTCCTGATCTCAAGGGTTCTGGGATCAAGCCCTGCATCAGGCTCTGCATTCAACAGGGAGTCTGCTTGAGATTCTCTTCCTCTGCCCTCCCCCCTAAAATAAATACACAAATAAAATCTTTGGGGGGAAAAAAAAGGACTATGTCTTGGGAGCCTGGGTGGCTCAGTGAGTTAAGCATCTGCCTTTGGCTCAGCTCCTGATCTCAGAGCCCTGTGTTGGGCTTCCTGCTCAGTGGGGAGTCTGCTTCTCTCTCTCCCTCTGCCTGCCCCTCCCCCTATTTGCTAAATAAAATAAAATCTCTTAAAAATTAATTAAAAAAATAAAGGACTCTACGTTTTTCTTAACATTTTTGATGAGTATTTTTTCCGACTTCATATTATGTTCAAATTTATGAAACACTCCACACAACACTGATAGAACTTCAGTACCCCTCTATAGATGTGTACTTATACTGTCATCATTTGCCACTGTTATAAAAAAAATCCCACTGTTATTTTGTCTGTTGTTTTGTCTATATAGATGCATCTATATAGACAAAACTTTTCTTTCTCTTGCATAATTTTATTACAGTAAATTTCCAAACCAAAGATTATGGAGTCAAAAGCTCTTGATACATATTTTCTATCTATGCTGTGTTTATCAAGGGTCCCTAATGGGTGCAATTTGAACTTATTTACATATATCTGTACTATATGAACCTGAACTGTTTTTTATAGCCGTTGCCAAGATACCTGCCACAAAGCAAAATCTTGTTAAAGGTACACAGTTTCAGGGGCACCTGGGCCGCTCAGTGGGTTAAAGCCTCTGCCTTCAGCTCAGGTCATGATCCCAGGATCCTGGGATTGAGTCCCACATCGGGCTCTCAGCTCGGCAGGGAGCCTGCTTCCTCCTCTCTCTCAGTTTGCCTCTCTGCATACTTGTGATCTCTTTCTGTCAGATGAATAAATAAAATCTTTAAAAAAAAAGGTACACAGTTTCAAGAAATGGGAGAGGAATATCTTTTTTGACAAATGAATTGTAGCAATGAGGAATTGGTTATGTAGCCTTCCTAAGTGGAAAAAAAGATTCTGACTCAACATTTTATGTGGCAGAGAAGGATTCCCACAAGACATTCAGGCATTGTTTGCCGTTCTTTCCATGGTGTCTCACTATGGAAAGAGCTATTTTAAATAAATCTTTTTCAAGAGTATAAAACACATATTAAGATATTTTTTACATTAAATTCTTCTCCCCTCAAAAATTCTTTAAAGATTTTATTTATTTGATAGCTAGAGAGACAGCACAAGCAGGGGAGGGGCAGAGGGAGAAGCAGACCTCCCACTGAGCAGGGAGCACAATGTGGGGCTTGAACCTAGGACCCTGGGATCATGTCCTGAACTGAAGGCAGATGCCCAACTGACTGAGCCACCCAGGTGCCCAAACGTTTATTTTTGAAACTATTCAAACCTTCTGAAAAATAATAATACAATGAATACCCTTATATCTTCTTCATTCATAAACTGTTATTATTCGGCCACTTTTACTGTCTATCCTCATATGTACATATTCTTGCTGAATCATTTGGAAGTAAGTGGCAAAAGGTCTCACAGGAGTTTTTAAAAATCTGGGATCAATGGATGATCATGCATTGCATTGGGCTATTGAATCTCCTTAATCTCCTTGAATCTAAAAGGGTCACCTCAACTTTTTTTTTTAACCTTTCATGACGTTGACTTCTTTGAAGCGTTCAAGCCAGCGGTCACATAGAATGTCAAACGATCTGGATCTATCTGATGATATACTCAGGACTGGATTCAGGTTGGACATTTCTGGTGAGTTATACTACATTGGTGATTCTGGCAGGATCTCCCAGCGACCCTTGCCCTTGTGTAATTCCCTCCCTTCGAGCATGAGCAGAATCCATGACTATGATGAGCTATTCCTCCTGGGATTATGCTTTCTGATACAGCAAGAGGGATTTTGTGATGTAATTAAGGTACCAACTCACTGGACTTTAAAAGAGATCATCTAAGCGGTCCTGACCTTATCACATGAGAGCTTTAAATCAGAAATGGGGGGATACAAAGATTTGAATTGCTAGAAAGATTCCAGGTGAGGTTGCTGGCTTAAAGACAGAGGAGCTGAAAGGAGCTCCTGGCTCACGGCCAGCGAGGAAACAGTGAGACCTCAGTCCTACAACCCTAAGGAACTGAATTCCGCCAACAACAAGAATGTGTTTAGAAGCAGATTTTCCCCAGAGGCACCAGACGAAAACGCAGCCTGGTTCATACCTTGATTTTGGTCTTGTGATGTCCTGAACAGAAGCTGGG
>CM052814.1:58362979-58378952 GCA_028533885.1 Nasua narica | reverse complement strand
AAGATTTTATTTATTTATTTGACAGAGAGAGACACAGCAAGAGAAGGAACACAAACAGGAAGAGTGGGAGAGGGAGAAGCAGGTTTCCCGCCAAGCAGGGATCCCGATGCGGGGCTCCAACCCAGGACCTGAGCCGAAGGCAGGCGCTTAAGGACTGAGTCACCCAGACGCCCCTGAACTTTCTTATACATATTTCATATTGCTCATGTATACTCGTTTCTGTGGGATATTTATCTAGCTGTGAAATTGCTGGGTTAAGAAGACTGGCCCTGGGGTGCCTGGGTGGCTCAGTCGGTTGAGCGACTGCCTTAGGCTCAGATCATGATCTCAGGGCCCTGGGATCGAGCCCCACGTTGGGCTCCCTGCTCAGTGGGAAGCCTGCTTCTCCCTCTCCCACTCCCCCTTGCTTGTGTTCCCTCTCTCGCTGTGTCTCTCTCTGTCAAATAAAATCTTTAAAAAAAAAAAAAAAAGACTAGCCCATGTTTGGCATAGTGGGTACTGCTAGGCAATTTTTACAAGTGTTTGTTTTAGTTAGCACTCCGACCAGTGATTTCGGAGAGAGTCCCAGTCGCCCCCTCCTCACCAACACTGGGTACTGTCAGCCTTTTCCATTTTGAAGCCATCACTGTGGATACGTAGTGGTACTTCGTCGTGTTTTTAATGTTTAATTTGTATTTACCTCATAATTAATGACATAGATCGGCTTTTCGCATGTTTACTGGTCATTTACGCATCCTCTTTTGTGAGGAACCTATTCAAGCATTCCCTCTCCTCTCGAGGATTCGTCTCCTTGGTGATGTCGCATTTGATCGCTTGATTAAGACGGCACCTGACCTATTTCCCACATAGTCCAGGATCCTTCCCCTCTTTGTCCCGGGTGAGTGATCCGTGGGGACAGACGTGGAGGCCACGTGTCCGGTCCAATGTTTCGCATCCACGGATGAATGACCGTCGCTCGGGTGAACCCGAGCGTGAACCACGGGACCGTGGTTGTCCCGTGGTGTCCGCGTGGTCTTGACAGGAGTTTGCATTTTCACTGTCTCCATAGTCTCTTTTACGGAACAGCGGCTGCATTCGAGTGAAGCTCAGTTTGTCACTTTACTTCTTTTAGGTTATTCCTTTTTGCTTTTTGCAGAAATACGGAAGTGCCGGGGGCGCCTGCGTGGCTCAGTCAGTCCAGCCTCCGACTCGTGATTTCCGCTCAGGTCGTGATCTCAGGGTCCTGAGATCGAGCCCCGCATCAGGCTCTGGACTCAGGACCGAGCCTGCTTGAGATTCTCTCTCCCTCTCCCTCTGCCCTGCTACTCCTCTCTCCCTCTCTCTATCTCTAAAAAAAGAAGGGAAGAAAGAGACAAAGTAAGAAAGAGAAAAAGAAATCCTTGTGAACTCCAAATCTGTAGGTTCTCCTAAAACGTTCTCGTTTTACCTGACACATCTTCATCCATGATTCATCTTAAAATTTTTCAGGGTGTCAAGATTCATTTTTTGTTCTCATGCAAATATCAAGTGATTCCATCAACATTTGTTGAAATAAATAGGTATATTCTAGACTCATAAGGGTGCCTGGCTGGTTCAGTAGGGCGAGCGTGTGACTCTTGATCTCAGGGAGGGTCATGGGTTGGAGCCCCATGTTGGGTATAGAGCCTACTTAAAAATATAAAATAAAATAAATAAAATAAAATAAAATAAAATGTGTGACAAACGTGACATCTGAACAAGTTGATGAGCCGAGTTAGGGAAATTTGAACACTGAATATTTGATAATATTCAAGTGTTAATGTTATTTTTCTTAAGTGTGATAATGGAATTGTTGCTAAATTTTAAAATCCTATCTTTTAGAGATATATAGTGAATTTTTTTTACAGGGAAAATGGCATGATGTCTGGGATGGCTTCAAAATAATCTAGGATATATACTGACCTCAAAAGTGAAAACATCTTTGCACCCCAACCATAACGGTTGTTTCCTCTAATCTGGATAAGTTTGTCATGAAAATAAAATATCCTCAAGTTGGGGAAGGAAGGTTAGTGTGTTACCTCGCATAACACGCGCCTACTTAGCAGTGTACTGACTCCAGTTGCTCGCACACCCACGTGTCACGGTCGGACACGCTATTGCTGGGCTGCGTGCACATGAGGGGGGGCCCACCTCCGAACAGGAGGAGATGCAGAGACATCGGGGGGAGGGGGGCTGTATTGGGTGGCTTGATGGTGCTTCTCATCTCTGCTTTCCAGGAGTATCAGCGGACATATGAGGAATACAGGTTTGGGGGTGCCTGGGTGGCTCAGTGGGTTAAAGCCTCTGCCTTCCACTCAGGTCATGATCTCAGGGTCCTGGAATCGAGCCCCACATCGGGCTCTCTGCTCAGCGGGGAGCCTGCTTCCCCCTCTCTCTCTCTGCCTGCCTCTCTGCCTGCTTGTGATCTCTCCCTGTCAAATAAATAAAACAAAAGATTAAAGGAACACAGGTTTCGTCTCATCCAGACCCCGGCTTGCCTTTGTTCCATGGGACGTACATTCAGACCTCCTAATGTTTCGAATATTCCAGAAGATGGTGGGTTGCGCTGATTTTTAGGCCTTGCTTTGTGTTATTCCTTGTATCTTTGGGCTCGCTCTCTCTCCCACGCACACAGGCATTCAAACACCTGCACAGGCATAAACCTCACTTCCAACATAGTTCTTATCAATCTTTTCTACATTTTACATTTTCTCTGAACCCAATAACATTGCTTTGTATA
Source organism: Nasua narica (assembly GCA_028533885.1). Lineage (NCBI taxonomy): Eukaryota > Metazoa > Chordata > Mammalia > Carnivora > Procyonidae > Nasua > Nasua narica. The sequence continues at coordinate 58,376,215 of CM052814.1, read as the reverse complement.
AGATTTTCCCTAAATTCCAGTAGGAAACCACCCACCCCCATCAACGATCATATCAAACTGGAACATTTCAAATAATAAACATTCCATAAGCACAAAGACGATAGACCATGACAAAGCAAGTGGTAAAGACATTGGCCCATGGCTGGGATTCCCAAATTAATGAAGATAATTTAGTTGCCACTTTTGCTTTATGAACACAGAACATTTCATAGCCACAGAAAATACCTCATGTAATTATCAAACAACCTTGTGCAACAGATACTCTGACCTCTGTTTTACGCGTGTGGAAGGCACTGTCCTCTGGCCCTCGGACTTCTGACCCTCTGTGAGAGAGGGGTCCATCTCTCCTCCCGGACTTACCAGGAACAGAACCTGCAGAGGCCGCTAGGTGGCGCTCCTCCGCTCCTCTCGCCCAAAGGCGGCAGGTTTTGACCAGCTTGTGTGTTCCCCTAAAAACACCCCTGGGCATTCTCATAATAACCCTTTCCACCGTTTTGCCTACAAATAATGGCTCTTACACTGCAGGGCCCTCCTTGAGCCGAAGTCCTGTCTTAATCCCCATGGCCGTCACTCAGGAGACGCTCCAAATGTGTGCTTCACTCTTCCTGAGACCATCCTTGCACACATACAAATGAACATTTTTTTTACTTCATTTTTTTAAACTCTAGCTTTATTTTTTTTAAGATTTTATTTATTTGAGAGTGAGAATGAGAGTGAGTGAGAGTGCTCTCGAGTGAGCACAAAGGGGTAGGGTGGGAGAGGGAGAAGCAGGCTCCCCGCTGAGCAGGGAGCCCCATGCGGGACTCGATCCACGCACCCTGAGATCAGGACGTGAGCTGAAGGCAGACGCTTCGCTGGCCAAGCCATCCAGGCACCCCAAAAATGCACATTTTTAGACCAGTAGAAATACTTCCCAAACGTGAGTCTCACTCCCCCTCGCCGTGTTTTTAAGCATGTTGTCACGTAAGGAACGCTGACGGGATGGAGGAACACGGTGCGAGCACTGTTATACTGGCTTCTGTCATTTCATGTGCGTGTGGAAGGGGGAGCACAGGTGGCCTGCCCTCCCCTCTCCCCAGAGGGGGTGGGGGGGTCTCTTAGCATCTGCAAACATCCTAAGAACACTTATTAATATCCAGCAATCAAGTTTAAAATGAAAGAGATTTGCGTTCTTGGGACTCATCTCTGAAGTACCAAGAGTAGGGGCAAGCAGGGAAGGGTCTTCCAGAATGGCTGGATTGCAGGAGGCCCTAAGGACAGGTAGAGAGAGACAGAGCAGAAAAGGAAGAGGGTGCCTCAGGGTACCCCCCTCATGGTGGTCTGAGCACCCTGAGCACCTCTAGGGTGGAAGGTCACCGAAGAAGAATAATAGAGAAGTATTTGCACCATCACCCAGAGCTTGAGTGTGTCTTTGGTCCTCAGAGGGGAGGAACAAGTTCTGAATTGGTTGCTGGGAGTAGAGGGACACAGTAATAGTGAGGGGATGACCGCCATTTTGCTTGGCTGACACAATTTTCCCAGACCTGTTTCTTTCCAATTCTTTCTCTCTCCAGCCACATGCCTCAGAATCAAGGTAGAGAAACTGATGCTAGCAGCCAGATCTAGGTAAGCCACCATCAAACACATCTACGAGTTATCTTGAGACCCAGATTGTCCAAATTAGACTGAAAACATCTGCCTGCCTATATAAAGTAAGAATAAGAGTAAATGAGGAAGAGTGTCAGCCTCGAGATGGAGATGTAGGTTGTTCATTTCAGTCCCCCTCACAAGAAGAACGACTAGCAACTAAGCATGGATAAGACATCATTAAAATCCCAGAGCATAGTGATGAGGCTGAAGCAGCCCCTGGAACACAGAGCAAGAAGGACCACATTCCTCTCAAGAGGAAGAGAGGGCTTCCATTTTGATCACACTGTTCTTTCCCCTGGCCCACACAGCGCAGCATCGAGAGGGCCCCCTGGGCCCACCTTTTCTCCAGCGGGAAAAGGAGGGCCTGAGGTGGACACCCAGCTCTCCAATGTTGTGGGACGCTTTGCGGGAAGCCCACTGGGTCTTGTCTCACGGAGATCACCAGGGGAACCCCTGGGGCTCGAACACTGGGGATCAGAGAGAGATGGAAAAGGGGGCAGGGCTTACAGTAACCGGTACTTAGATCCTGGGCGGCCACGTTCCTGCAGGTGGCAGTCCCCCAACCAGATACCAGCCAGCAGCTCTGCCCATTGGCAGAGGTAAACTGGTGGCCCTTCTGGCGACAGACCTCGGTTGCGGTCCTGCCTGATTTGGATGCCCAGTCCACCGGGCTGAATCCAATATGTAGCACATCCTACATCCCTGCCTGGGCAGGGAAGCAAATTCACCATCCCACCCAACTGCTCAGCATAGCCTCCAGCCTTGCCCATCTGGGAAGCATGGCCACAGATGCCCAGCAGTGTTGAAGAACATTCCATGGGCCCACTGGGGCAGGGAACCAAGCCAGCAGCCCTGCCCAAGTTGAGCGTCGCCTCTGGCCGCACATGACCAGCAAGGGCAGGCAGTGACCCCACCTGACTGACGAGCGTGGTCTCCAGCCCCACCCAACAGGAATGTAGAGTCCGGCCGGCAGCGGCAGCCAATCGGGGTGCACGGTCTGGGACCCACCCACCCAAGAGCCGCTGCAGAGCCCTGCCCATAGCCCTGACCTACGGTGGCGTCTCTCGGTGGCAATGCCACACTCATGACTGTCCAACCAGACCAGGACGCAGAGCCTAGGTGGTGGCTCCACATGGCCCCGGAGCCCAGCTGGCAGCCCTGCCCAGCTGGGGAGCCCACCCCGGGGCCCCACTAGAATACCCCTGGGAGCACAAGCTAGAGATCCCTAGCAGCAAGCCCCACGGGCTGTGAGCGCCGCGCTGAGCCCACCGGCCCAGGTCTCCCCCTGCCGGTACGCCTGTAAAGCCTGGACGAGGAGATGCTGTGCTCGAAAACAGACAGCAATGCAAGGACACGGGGATCACGAAGAATCAGGTAAACACGACACCACCAGAGAAAACGAACGAAGCTCCATGAACTGACCCTAAAGAAATGGAGATGGGATGCCTAGAGGGCTCAGTCGGTTAAGCGTCTACCTTCAGCTCAGGTTATGGCCCCAGGGTCCTCTGATGAAGTTCGAGTCCCACATTGGGCTCCCAGCTCAGCGGGGAGCCTGCTTCTCCCTCTCTCTCTGCTGCTCCCCCTGCTTGAGCTCTCTCTCTCTCTCTCTCAAATAAAGAAATAAAATCTTAAAAAAAAAAAAAAGAGTAATTTAATAGGCTTTTCCCACGTAGCTTCTTGGCTCCTCAGGATTCTTGGGAAGAAGGAGGCTTATTTCTGCTTGGCCAAGTCCTCACCTCTAATTTCCAGGGCCACGCTCTGTGGTCCTTGAGTCCTCCCAGCCCCCAGCCTTGGGCCTGTCTCCTCCTCTCTCATTCCTGGAGGAGGTGGGGGCTCCGCAGGTCCCTGGGCGAGGGCACCATTGTTGTAGGTGGACTCATCTTGGACAGCTGTGGGGGGTCGTCTCAGTCTCATGCCATCAGCTAAAGAAAATGGGTCCAGAGCATGTCATCTGTTTCTCTAACAATTTCTTGCTGTGTAGTTGCCATTTGGAATTTTCACAGGATTCTTCACATTCCCCGTGGGCGTAGGAAAATCTTTGTTGTTCCCTTGTCAGCCTTATTTTCCTCCCGGGAGGCTGGGCACCTCCATAAAGTAGGTAGGAAAAATAGACGAGATGCTAGGGCTCCAGGAGAGGTTTGCAAAGCGAGGGGGCACCGCTCCCCAGTGGCTCTGGCGGGCGTCCCTGAACCCAAACTGCTTAAGTTCCTCTTGGAACCAAGGAGGGGGCGCTCCTGAGCCCAAACTGCTTAAGTTCCACTTGTAACCCAGGAGGGGGCGCTCCTGAGCACAAGGTTCCAGCCGAGGCAACCCCTCTCCTCCCAAGTACCCAGCACATCCACCACCTGGCTGGCTGTTCGTGTTCTAGAGTATTCCTTGATTTTTCCATCTCCTCAAGCAGACATTTGCTGAGTGCTACCAGGAGTCAAGCAATGGAAACTGATAATAATTAACAGCTGCCTATTACCGGATCGTTTACCAATGCTTTCTCAGTAGCTCCCAGGCTCACAAGGGGAGCTGGGGTCAGGGAAGACCAGATCTTGAGGGATGAGTAGGGTTTTTTGTTTTGTTTTGTTTTGTTTTGTTTTTAAAATTTTATTGGTTTGGGGTGCCAAACCAATAAATGACTGAGTGGCTCAGTCATTAAGCGTCTGCCTTCAGCTCCTGTCGTGGTCCCTGGGTCCTGGGATTGAGCCCCGCCTCGGGCTCCCTGCTTGGTGGGAAGCCAGCTTCTCCCTCTGCCTGCCACTCCCCCTTCTTGTGCTATCTCTCTCTCTCTCAATAAACAAATAAAATCTTTAAAAAATTTTTTTATTGATTTATTTAGAGAGTAAGAGAGAGAGTGAGTACAGGCAGGGGCAGAGGAAGGGGGAAAATCTCAAGCCGACTCTGCCCTGGCCTGGGAGCCCCCTCGGGGCTCAATCTCATGACCCCAAGATCGTGACTAGAGCTGAAACCAAGACTGGGGAGCTCAGCCCAGGCGCCCGGAAGAAAGAGTAGGTTTTATAGGCAGTGGGAATAGAGGGGGCTTGTGGGTGAGGGGAAGCCGGGGCACAGGGTGGGCCTGAGGACAGCGGCCTAGAATGAGCTTCTCTGGGCCTCAGGGTCCCCTCCTCAGGAGGCCCAGTGGGTGCCTTACCAAATGGGGGGCAGCAGCCAAGAAGCCCGATCCTTTGGATATGTCACTCCCCTTTGCCCTCCTCCACTCTGGGGCAGGCTGTTGGGGGCGAAGAGGGCGCCTGAGACCAGGGGCCTGGGCCCGCAGGCATAGCCCAGCCCCACTGGCTACTATTTAGGTGACCTTGGACAGGTCACTTGACTCCTCTGACCTCCAGCTTCCTCTTCCGGAGGATGGGGTTACTTTTACAGGGAGGAGGTTTCCTGCGGTGTCTAAGAGCCACGAGGCCTGGGTTGGAGTTTGGCTCAGCCACTGACTGGACTGAGTGACCCGGGTCAGTCACCGACGCTCTCTGAGTCAGTTTCTTCACCTCTAGAATGGGGACATAAGCTCTGCCTCATAGGATGAATGAGAACCTGAATAAGGTGAGGCTTTTGATCCAGGCCTAGAACAGAGTGGGTGCTCACATAGCGGCACTTTTGCCAGAAACACGGTTTGGCCTCCTACTGCTCCCAAATGCTCTGTTTGCGGGCCTTGTCGCCACAACAAGATCTTACGCCCGGTAAGGTCGTAAGTTACGTTGCCTAGCACCAGGCACACAGTGAGCACAGAATAAACAACCCTCGGAGCCCCGGACCAACGCCAGGATACGCAGACGCTGGCGCTTTCCTCCATCCCGCCAGTGTTCCCGGATCTACTATGTTGCCGGCTTGTGAATTCTGGAACTTTCCCTTTTAAGGACTTCAACTTTCTCCAAACAATATTCTGCTGCATGAGATGCTCCCAGCATCACAGAGGCGGTCTGGGGCCACTGCTAGTACCACTAACTAACCAACCTTTCTTGAACATCTGTACCAGACAAGACGCTTTCTACATATCAGGTTATTTAATCCTGAAAACAGACTTATAGAGCGATTTATTATTGTTGCCATTTACAGGGAAGGGACCCGAGGCAGGGGAAACGTATGGAACAAGCTGAGGCCTACACAGCTGGCCAGTACGTGGGACAACCGGGAGGTAAGTCCAGGTCTTTCCAATGGCGGAGCTCAGGCCTGTGGCTACTGTGCCAAAGGCATTCGGGGGAATCTTGACGTATAGGCCAGCACCATGATACTCAGTACTACAGACTACTCAGTACTCGCTACTCAGTACAGAGTACTCAGTGTTCAGTACTCAGTAAAAGTTAGCTCTCTTCCTTCAGTCAAGAAGTGTATATAAGCGTCTGTCTTCGGCTTAGGTCACGATCTCAAGGTATGAGGATCGAGTCCTGCACCAGGCTCTTCAGGGAGCCTGCTTCTCCCTCTGCCTGCTGCTCCCCCTGCTTTTGCTCTCTCTCTCTCTCCTTCTCTGACAAATAAATAAATAAAATCTTAAGAAAAAAATTGTAGCTGTTGACTCCAGGCTGAAACAATTCCAGCGGTGAACAGGCTGAGTGTAAAACCTTACCTCTGGGGCCCCTGGGTGGCGCAGTTGGTTGAGCGACTGCCTTCGGCTCGGGTCATGGTCCCGGAGTCCCGGCATCGAGTCCCACATCGGGCTCCCAGCTCCATGGGGAGTCCGCGTCTCACTCTGACCTTCTCCCTTCTCATGCTCTCTCTCACTCTCTCTCTTTCCTAATAAATAAATAAATAAATAAATAAATAAATAAATAAATAAAATCTTTAAACAAACAAAAAAAAACCTTACCTCTGGCCTCAGCTGATCCATCCTCAGTGCCAACTTGCAACGTGCCGCAGAAAAGTGCAGATCCTTGCGGATTTTCCGGCTGGGGCTGGAAGGGGGGCGGGGTGTGAGAAGCGGCCACGGGGGCTCCTCATCCAAGTACACGGGGCCTCGTGCAGTGATGTCATCGTCAGGTACAACTTTCCCAGGGAGGTCTGCTTCCCAGGGGAGCACAGGAGAAGGCTGGCAGAAGGCAGGAGGGCCGCATGAGGATCTGGGAGCTGAACTTGGTGTTCCTGAGAGAGAGACGCCTCCGTGACCTCTGTCCCAACCCTGAAACCCACAGCCTCTGACCCAGATGCTGGTCTTTGGAATCTCTTCTTTGGGGAAGAAAGCAGGGGAGCCTGGCACGGAATATATTTACCACACAGATGCATGCAGCTGTTCCGAGCCAACTGTGCCCAAGAATCATTCTAGTGCAACGTATAGAACTGGAAGGAGGACACCAAGTAACCTCGCCAGGGTCGGAAGACGTGCCTCTGCGAGGGAGGACGCAAAGCCCAGAGCGAGGATGCTGAGAGGCCATCCTCCCTTGGCCTCCTGTTAATCCGTCCACATTCCCGGGGAAAACTGAAGACGTAAGACCGGCAGGAGGTAGGGGGACTGAACATTCTCGGTGACGATGGGTGATACTCTGACCACAAAATAGAGCCAAAGCACCACGTCCTCTGGGTTCTGCTTTGGTATTACCCTAGCTGTCGAGGGTCCTCGTGGGGACCTGCAGGCGTGTCAAACCCCAGCACTCACAGCTTTGAGGAGGGAGTCTGAAGCAGTCTTATTCTGGTGGGAGCTTTTTAAAAATAGAAACTGTCTTGGGCCTGGATGAACAGGCCTCAAAGTTTTCCCTCCGCCTAGCTTGAAAGGTTGTTTCTGTGTCTCTTTCCTGGTTACACAGGCTCTAATAATGCAGCAAGAACTGGTTCGGGTGAGGCCTATGGAATGTTCCATTGCCAGAGGCCCAGACTTAAGTGGACCTAGGCTGGGTAAGAAAGTGGGGAGAGGCAAGGCTCGTTCGCTTGCATAGTGGGGAGGCCTAAAGCTGTCTTTAAAGTTACTCAGAAACCCAAAGATGGCGTTAGGAGCGTGTCTCTGTTTTGCCACCTTTCATCGTGGGATCCATCTGTGGGTGGCCCTCATTAGAATGAGGCTCCTCCCAGGCAAGGAGGTCATAGCCTTACATTCTGCCCATTTCAGTTCAAGGGAGAGACACGGGCAACGGGATGAAAAAACTTCCCAGTTGGCTTCGAATGGTTCGGGCTGGGATCGCCTGAACCTTGGCCCAGTGGTCACCAGGGGAGCACGTGAGGCAGGACCACACATCGTGGAGTCCCAGGATGAGGAAAAGGAGCAGCCCCACAAAACCACGTAAGTGGAGTAAGGAAGGGCTACTCCCTGCCCAAGGCCCATCAGCTTCTTCGTTAAAATTGCTCTCAGATAGACAGGTGTTTTAAAGGCTCTAAAAAACTAATTCTCCAGGCTCCTGGGTGGCTCAGTCGGTTAAGCATCTGCCCTTGACTCAGGTCATGATCGAGGATCATGATCAAGCCCTGCATTGGGCTCCCTGCTCAGCCAGGAACCTGCTTCTCCCTTTGCCTCTCCCTCTGCTCATGCTCTCTCTCTCTCTCTCTCTCAAATAAATAAATAAGAATCTTTTAAAAACCCACAAATTCTGTGTAGGCTGTGTGTACAGATGATAGCTAAATATGTTGTTCCCTCCAGGGGAGCACACCTGTATCAGTCTGGGCCCAATCGGAAAGGGGAGGTTTAGTATAAAGTTTCTAGCTACAGCAGGGGATTGCAGATATGAAAACCAGCCACTACTACCCACAGGGCTGAGATCTCCCATCCCAGACTGCAATCCACACTCATGGAATAGTAGGGACGTTATGGTGGTGCCATGCAGTGGAAGTTTGTGGAAATGTGCCCTCTGGGGTGTGGAGGAAAGCTGTTCACAGGGAACAGTCTTGAGCACTAGAGGCTCTCTGCTATAAAACTGCAAGGTGTGGGGGACACCCAGTACAGGGCAGGGGAGGTGCTGGGTGCTGGGTGCTGCTGGGTGCTGTGCACGGTAGGAGCTGGGTGCTAGAGGCACTACGAGGGTGCTAGGAGCCTGGCACTAGAGGATCCCCACACACTCAGGAACCTGCAGAGTGTGCATCCTGGAGGCGGGATGGAAATAAACCGCTTTTCCGTCCACCATGTCTCTCTGGCGCCCTCTATTGACAAATTTCAGTGCCAGCTCCGCGGGAACATGGACTTAAAGGCCCAGATCCATTTTCACTCTGTAATCCAAAAGGGTGAAAACTTTAGACCTGAATCGGTAAATCAATAAACCGCACAATACCTAAGATAAACACGCTCCACTGGGGAAAAGGTTATTTTGATATACTTTGATTTCGATTTTGATGAGGAAGCCATAAAGCCGTCAATAGGTATTTAGCACCTTTTATGTGCTATGTTTAGAATCAAATGGGAATAAGGTGCTTAGTTTTGAGCAGTGGTGTGATATGGGGAATGTAGTACTACCACACAAAGACTATTTATTTTTTTACATGAAGACTATTTTTGATACTTAAAATCACTGTGGAGGAAAGTTTGCTTATTCCTCAGTAATTCATTTTTTAAAAAATGAAATTTAAAATTATTTCAGTGCACCATGTTACATCTACTGGCAAAAAGAAGTAAGATGATGGAATCTCTTGATCACCAGGTATTGATAGAGACACATGCAAACATTGCTGGCCCCTTCAGTTTATTGAAGAGGTCCCAATTTCTGGAGGAATATATTTAAGAATCCTAAAAGAATCCCATCCCTTTATTCAGTCAGTAATCCAGCACTTCTGAATATAAAATATTCCTAAGGAAATGATTCAAAATAAAGATTTATCTATACAATAATATTTATGATGGTATTAATTATTATACTTAATAATTATATATTGAAATTATTCCAGTTGTAATTGCTTTATTATTAATAGTATCTCTAATAAATTAATATGATTAATAATTCTAATTCATTAAGAAGTAGAAAGGTTAGGTGTCCATTGAATAGAAAATGGTCAGGTAATGAAGGTATATTGGCAAGATAGACTGTTCTCTCCCCAACTTAAAATAAATGTGACAACTATATGGAAACACAGAAATATGAGAATAAAATTAGGCAAAATGAATATAGAGTAGAAAGATGTTTACATTTCATGATCATAACTATGGGGGAGATTTTATACATAAGAAATGAATATGCTAGGGATACCTGGGTGGCTCAGTTCGTTAAGCCACTGCCTTCGGCTCAGGTCATGATCCTGGAGTCCCGGGAAGGATTGAGTCCCACATCGGGCTCCTTGCTCCATGGGGAGCCTGCTTCTCTCTGCCTCTGCCTCTCTGCCTGCTTGTGCTCTCTGTCTTTCTGACAGATAAATAAAAATAAAATCTTTTAAAAAATGAATATACTAAAAACAACTGTATACTTTATTTATTTATTTTTAGAAAGTGGGGCAGGGGCAGAGGGAGAGGGAGAGAGAGAATCCCAAGCAGACTCCCAGCTGAGTCCAGAGTCCCATGCAGGCCTTAAACTCATGACCCTGAGATCATGCCCTGAGCTAAAATCGAGAGCCTTTTTTTTTTATTTAAGATTTTATTCATTCACTTGAAAGAGAAAGAGTGAGCGAGAGCACAAGCGGGGGGGAGGGCCAGGGGAAAAGCAGATACCATCCCCTCTCACACCCCCACCCCTGGCTGAACAGGGAGCCCTATGCGGGCCTTGATCCCAGAATTCCAGGATTATGACCTGAGCCAAAGGCAGACGTCCAACTGCCTGAGCCACCCAGGTGCCCTGAAATCAAGAGTCTTAACCAACTGAGTCACCCAGGCACCCCCCGCGTTATATACATGAAATGATTAATGATAAGCAAATTTTCTCTCGATTAAAACAACGCTAAATGAGGCCGTGGAGATATATAGGACATTCCTGTGGTGAAGTACAGAAATCTTCGCGCTATGTTTTTCTCCAAAGTTGTTCAAATGTGAAATATTAAGTAAAAAAAAAAAAAAGTTTGCTCCATCAGTCTCTGCCCTTCGGTCTTGTAGGAGTTCAAAGACACCCAGGTCACCACGACACTCTCAGGGGGTCACTCTGGGCTGGGGGCAGGGGAAGGGGTGTCTTCCCCCGTGGAGTGAGGAGACAGGCTGCAAACACGGAGCCCAGATCCCAGCTGATGAGAAGCGTTGCCTGAGCCTGAGTCAGGCGCCCGGATGGGCAGTGGTCCTTGGAACCTGCAAGGGATCATCTCACTGCCCGACCTGCCCGCCAGGTGCCGCGAGGGGCGGGAACTCACACCTGTGCGGGGCTGTCAGCTCCCGCCCTGCATAGCACCCAACCCCGGGGCACCCCGCGTCCGTGCGCACGGCAGGCAGGCACGCTGACACAGACTTCCTCCGGACAGGGGACACGCTGGGCTGCATTGCACTGTCCCCCAAAGAGCCACCAGCCGCGGTGCACCTGCTTCCCCGGCACCGCAGGCTTGAGGAGAGGTGAGAGGGTGAACAGGAAGAGCTGTAAATCCTGGGAGAAAAGCTATTCCATGTGGTCAGTATTTACAGATGACACCATTGCTCTTATTTCGCACCCCAGGCAAAGGTGGGCTCTGGGGGCGCCCCCCAAGGGGAGGTAGCTCCAGCACAAACCAACTTCCCCAGCCACAGCGTTCCCACTTCCCTCGAAACACTTCCTCTCCGCCAGATCCTTGGATCCATTGGTAGGGCAGCCGTCGGTCCCAGTGTGGCTGGGACAATTCCTGATCGCAGCTACTGTCCTGCGATAATTACTGTTTTGTGTGACAGGTGACAGGTGATCCTACCCATCCTTCCTGTCTGCGTTTCACATTAAGCCTGCCCTCTACTGGTGAGGGAGGCTCATTACATCTATCCCAGCCAGGGCTGGCCCCAGAGGAGACCCCTCTGGGGACCCCAAGCGTGGAGGGGTAACGTCTGAGGTTGGCCACACGGGTGGGAGGGACAAGAGGGGACAGAGGATGTGCTACCTTGAGAAATGGAACTGGTGCCTACTTCCTAGGAAAAAAGATGAAAACCTTGTAAGTCTGTGACAGGGCCAGTTCATCGGCCCAGAGTGGGGGCAGGGTGACTAAATAAACACTCACTGGGGAAGAGAGAACGGAGTCCGAGGGTGAAGCAGCCAGATTCCCATACCGCGAGAAACTTCTAATTTAGTTGAGACACAAAGATAGACAACAGTGCAAGACAGTGTGTACCAGGTCCCGCAGGCACATGTTTGCTGCATTCTTCTTCTTCTTCTTCTTCTTCTTCTTCTTCTTCTTCTTCTTCTTCTTCTTTTTTTTTTTTTTAGAGAGAGAGAGAGAGAGCCTGAGAGCAGGGGGAGGGGCAGAGGGAGAGGGAAAGGAGAGAGGGAATCTTAAGCAGACTCCATGCTGAGCACAGAGAACCACCTGGGGCTCGATCTCACGACCCTGAGATCATGCCCTGAGCCAAGATAGTCAGATGCTTAACTGACTGAGACCCCCGTGGAAAATTGTTTACTCATTCAGCCAACAGGAATTGAAATATCCCAGGCTAGGCGCTGGCGATATCTGGTCCAGGGCGACATACCCTCCAGATGGCAGGTGCCATCTACTAGAGTTGTGGTGGGTTCGCTGGGTCTCATTCCAAGTTTGCCTTGCAGAGCTCACTCCAAACCTGCTTTGTTTAATTTTTCATCACGGTAGATAGCATTCAGCCCAATTTTCTGCCCCTGGCATTGGAGAGCAATGACCGCTGACTCGTTTGCCCTGGGCAAGGAGGCTCCAGGAGATGCAGTATGGGAGGGAGAAGAGATACAGCTGAGGGAACTCATGTCCACACCAGTGCTAGGTGCATAGGAATAATATCTGAGAAAATGTGTAAAGGAAAGAATGTCCTCTGAATGAATGAAATGAATGAATGAAAATGAAGAAATGAGGGGCCAGGAAGAATGAGGGTCTGGTCTAGCTGCTAGGACGTTCTCAGGTCTTCCCCTGGGCATTTGCTAATCCTGGAGAAGGATAGCCCCCCCCCCCACACACACACAGGCCAGTGGTGCAAAGTGGTGGCCAATGCCATCTAAGGACCAGAGCCACATTTTTGTTCTAACCCTGAACTCTGTGCTGAGTGGGGCAGAATGGGGATGCCCCAGCTTCAGGGGAAGGCAGAACTTAATGAGAAAGGGCACCTCATGAGTAAAAAGATCGACTCCAAGTGGTTGAGGTAGAAATGACAACAGTCTCTGTCCCCATTAAACTGCCAATGAATGAGTCCCTGAGCTGACCCGTGAGTGGAGATGATTTGAAGACCAAGGGTGCGTTCTGGGGAAGTGGCCTTTCTCTGGGGGGTACACTCAGATCACAAATTTGCACAACTAGGATTTGGATTTAAGGGGTTTGTGAGATTCTTGGCAGTCCTCTGAGCCACCTCCGGTAGACTCCCAATGGCCCACCTATTCTCTTCGCTAACATCCACCCAGTGGAGGAGATCTAGCTCACTCCCAAATGGTCCCAGGCATCTTCCCACCTTTCCTCTCCATCCTCTTGTCAAAGTTGATGCCTCCCCTGGACCTTTGTCCCTTCTCCTCCCTCCCTCCTCTCCCCACCCCCCTTCACCCCCGAGCCCTCCACCCCACCCACCTTCTCTCACTCCCACACTTCTCTGGACCCTGCTACTCCCTCTAGTCACTGCCTCTTTCTTGTCAATCCCCAACTTTATTTTTTACTGTTTAAAAA
>CM052814.1:58346651-58362479 GCA_028533885.1 Nasua narica | reverse complement strand
CTCCTCTTCCTCATCTACATATCATCGTTTATGCCAGTCTTTCCATTTGGATTTGTTATCTTTCAGGAACCACAACAAATCTTATCGCCTCTGCAAAACTATTCCTCACTCTTCAAAGTGATCCTTTCTCCTCCTGGATCCTTACAACACTTCGATGTAACTGTCCTTTCGAAGCCTCGTAGAAGTTTGTCTGGTCCTGGGGTTGGGGAGGACGGGTGTCCTGAGATGGATGAGGAGAAATCGGGATGAACCAGTCATGACAACTTTATGGTACTTACCGCAAAAAGCTTTAATAATGGCTAACATCTATTGCCCAATTACACGAGAAAGCATCTTGCATGCATTACCTCATTTAATTTTCACAGCACATAAGGCAAATTAGTGACTCAAAGATTTCAGTATGGGAGAGTCTTCAGGGCTGCCATCTTTTTTTAAAAGAGATTTATTTATTTATTTTGGAGAGAGAGAGAGTAGGGGGAGGGGCAGAGGGAGAGAAGAGGGAGAATCTCTAGCAGACTCCCTGCTGAGTGCGGAGTCTGATGGGGGACTCGATCCCAGGACCCTGAGATCATGACCAGAGCTGAAATCAAGAGTCAGTGCCCAACTGACTGAGCCACCCAGCCCCTGGGCTGCCATCTCATTGGAGAGGAAGACACAGGTGCCAGGTAAAGGCGCTGGTTTTAGTTAGATTTCACACTTATTCAAGGTGCTTTGGAGGACGCTGATGGCAATTATGGAAGATGGGCAAAAGCTTCCCGAGCCGCCACTTAGGGACCTCAGACATAATGTGTTATCATTGTTCCTACTGTACGAATGAGGAGACTGAGGCTCAGAGAGGGTGAGTGACTTGCCCAAGGTCACACAGCTGACACAGGAGGGAGCTGGGGCTAGAGCCCAACCCTTGTGATGACAAAGCCCATGCTTTATGGCATCATCATTATGGGATCTGGGTTTTTACAAGGCTGTTTCTCCCAAATCCTTTAGCACATGCTTTCGTATAGTTGGAACCCAATCAATATTGTTTGAATGGTTGAATAAATGAATATTGAGTGGATAAAGAGATAAAGCCATCGGGCGCCTGGGTGGCTGAGTCAGTTGAGTGACCGACTTGATTTTGGCTTGGGTCATGATCTTGGGGTCGTGAGATGGAGCCCCAAGCCCCACGTGAGCTGGGGTGTGGAGTCTGAAGATTCTCTCTGTCCACATTATATGTTGTGTACTCTGTTACTTTATGTCTCCGTTTTAATTGAACATTAGGGGAGGCAGTATTTTAACTGTAACTCTGCCAATATCTTTGTTTAGAGGCCTGTTGCTGTTTTCGTCTTTTACGAAATTTTTGTTGCCAAGAAAGGCAGGATTGCATTGGAGTTGTTGTAGTGTATTCTTGGTTATCGAAATACTCATAGTTTAGGGACTATGAAGTGGTAAATATTCATGGTGTGTAAAAAAGCACGATACGTAACTGTGCGATCTTAATTACGTTAAAATGCTTACTTAAGTGGATACACACATGGGACCTAGGAGTCAAACTGTAAAATGCTTGGGATTATGCACGACTTCATTCTTTGCTTCTTGTGTTTTTCAGCTCCCTTATATGCACATGGTAACTCTTTAAAAATACATTTTTTAAAACCTTAAAAAAAAAGATTTTCTCATTCTCTCTAAAAATAATATCTCTCTCTCTTACAAAAATAGAGCAATAAAGCCATTGTAGTAGCCTTTTTCTTCCTTTCTTTTTTAAGATTTTTATTTATTTATTTGACAGAGAGAGAGAGAGAGAGAGATCATAAGTAGGCAGAGAGGCAGGCAAAGGGCGGGGGCGGGGGGGAGCGGGAAGCAGGCTCCCCGCTGAGCAGAGAGCCCGATGCGGGGCTCGATCCCAGGACCTGAGATCATGACCTGAGCCGAAGGCAGAGGCTTTAACCCACTGAGCCACCCAGGTGCCCCAGTCTTTTTCTTTCTGTACTCAGTTACTATCCCCAGAAAAATCCAGTTATCCCATTATCTCTAGAAAGGCCCCTTGTTCCTTAGGTATGGTGTTTGTGTTTGTGTGTGAACATACATCGGTGTAAACATGTGTGTGTGTGTGTGTGCTCTGGCTTCTCTGGCCAATATTCAGATTATCTGGATTAAATAGGGCGGATATAATGATAATTCCTAGCCACTGGACTTAGGAAGGCAGCATTGTTTTTAAAAGGCTACCAACTAACTACTTACTTAGAAGCTAAAATTCTGTAACAGTAGGGATTTCTCTCAAAGGCCAAATGACTGTGGCCAACCCTGTCTCATGCAGTTAAATGCTGAATTTGGTCTTTTATCATAAGACAGGGCTGAATGTGTGCTAACATCTGGGATACGATACGACCCCGGGCTGTGGTTACGGCTGAGTTGTGGCCCAATCCAAATTCATGTGCAGAAGTTCCCAGTACCTGAGAAGTTGACTGTATTTGGAAATAGGGCCTTGAAAGTGGTAATTAAGATAAAGTGAGGTCTTGCGGCCGGGCCCTAACCCATTACGATTGGTGTCCTCGGAAGAAGAGATTAGGACACAGACACAGAAGGAGGACCACCCGAAGATAGGAAGAACACAGCCAAGGAGAGAGGCTGCAGAAGAAACCAACCTTGCCGACACCTTGACCGAGGACTTTGAGCTTCCGGAACTGTGAGAAGACACATTTCTGTTGTATTTTGTGCCCTGCCTGCTGTACCTTGTTACAGCAGATTTAGTGAACTGCTATATATATGAAGGTCTTGTTGTAGGGAGGTAATCTGGAGGACCTCCAGTCTATCCACCCTTAGTATTCTTTTTTTTTTAATTTATTTTAGAAATAAATATTTATTTGAGAAAGAGAGAGTGTGCCTGTATACATACACGTGTGCATGTGTAGGGGGAAGGGCAGGGGGACAGAGAGGGAGAAGCAGACTCTGCACTGGTCATGGAGCCCCACACAGGGCTCGATTTCATAGCCCTGAGATCAGGACCTGACCCATAACCAAGCGTCAGATGCTTAGCTGATTCTTGATTTCCACTCCTTCACCTAGCCCTCATCTTTCCAATCGTGTTTTTCTCTGAACATATATCTCCCCTTTGAAGATCTCATCTTTATGGGATGCCTCTTTCATTTCCGGCAGCTTTGACGGGTAGAAAGCTTTGTAGATTGAACAAAATCTTTGTCCAAATTCTGAAGGCAGCTCTGTATGTGCAATAGAGCCGGCACAATGTCTTTGCAGGCTGGGTTCCCCAGGACCCAGATTCCAGAATGCTGGTTAGCGGACAGGCTGTTTATGAGGGGTGTCCTTTGGATCGACACCTGTGGAAGAATGGGGACCAAAGCCGGAGTGGCAGAAGAAGTGGAGCTCCGGTAAGGATGGCCCTGGCCAACGTACAGGGATCTCTGGAGCTCGATGCTTTCCTGAGTTGTCCTGCTTTGGGCTGAGATGGCTTTGATCCATCACTGAACGTGGGCCCCTTGAGTAGGGCTGTGGTCTTGGAGAGGAAGCTCTCAGAAGGCTGAGGCTGTTCCTGAGGCTTCTAACCAGCAGACAGAAGAGCAAGTGCTCAGTCAAGGGCCACCTAGTCTTTGGAATTTTTTTAAAGATGTTATTTATTTATTTTAGAGAGAAAGGGAGAGCGTGCGCAGGGGGAGGGCAGAGGGAGTCAGAGAGAATCTCAAGCCGACTCCCCACGGAGTGTGGAGCCCGTGGTGGGGCTCGATCTCATGACCCCGAGATCATGGCCTGAGCCAACATCAAGAGTCAGAGGCTCAACTGGCTGAGCCACCCAGGCACCCCTGGACTCTTTCATTGAGGGAAAAGGTGAGCTGGCCGCAGAGCTTATTTCTGAAATAGACTCATAGAGCCATGGTGAGGGATCCTCCCTGGGAGTCAACATGGCCCAACAAAAGCTGGAGCCGGGTCACCAGGTTGTGTCTCCTGAGCACCCCAGTCATGGAGGAAACATCAGGTCTTTCTGCCAAGGGCACTCTGGCGGCACATGCCTGTGCTCACCATTCAATGTTTATTAATGCAGTCTGAATCCTTAGCACACAGAGTCACGATATCACTATTGGCTTTTGATGACCATCCGTTAGACCCCTAATTCTTTTTCCCATGTGCAAATCTCTTCCTGCACAGAAGTCCTGGAAACCAAGGCAGATGTATGACTCATTTTCTTAGAATAAACATTAAATTTTTCTTTCTTTTTTTTTTAATATTGTATTTATTTCTCAGAGAGAGAGAGGAGAGAGCACAATCAGGGGGAGCGGCACTGGGAAAGGGAGAAGTGGGCTTCCCATGGAACAAGGAGCCCGATGCGGGACTCGATCCCAGAATCATGACCTGGAATCATGACCTGAGCTGAAGGCAGACGTTTAACTGAATGAGCCCCCCACGTGTCCCTAAGTGTTTCTTTATGTTTATAACCTATATATGATCCTCTCCTTGTCCCCATCAGACTCCCTCAAAATTAAATTTCATTTGCACAAAAACATTAATTGGCAATGACTTGGGGCCTTTGAGTGGGGGATGGCACAAGGTTTTTTTTTAATTAGATATTTTTATTTCAAGGGGAAAATAAACTGTCCCCACTGGATGGGATTAGCAACAATTTTCTTTACCTGCAAAGTCAGGAGTCCCATGAACATCTGAGTTAATGTGGCATGTTCTCGATTTATTCTTTTTTTTTTTTTTTTAATTTAAGATTTTTATTTATCTATTTGTCAGAGAGAGAGAACCCAAGCAGGGGGCATGGGAGAGGGATAAGCAGGCTCCCCATTGAGCCAAGAGCCGGATGCGGGGCTGTTTCCCAGGACCTCAAGATCATGACTTGAGCTGAAGGCACATGCTTGACCCACTGAGCCACCCAGGCGCCCCCTCAATTTATTCTTGTGCTGTTTTAGATCGATATGGACCAATGACGTAGTCAGCTGTCTGGAGGGCCCTCCATTAATCTGGCTTTATGGGAGCAGGGGGAATCTGAAGGACAATGTTCTTGCAGAAGTAGGATTGCAGCCAAACCACACACTCCCAAACAGCATCAACCCAAGCGCTGGAAGGAGAAAACAAGGGAATAGGACAGTTGAACATGTGTCCAGAACGCAGCGTCCTGAGGAGGCGAAGCAGGAGAACCTGGGGTTTCCTGAATCTGCAGGAGGGGAGAGGTGGTTTCCACCTGCCTTTCTCTCTTACCTTGCACTTTGTTTTCCAGACTCATCAGGGATCTTTAAAAAACAAAATTCTGAAGAAAAACCCACAAAATTGCCTGCTTGGTTCTGATTGGCGGGAAGATATGGTGGCGCAAGTCCTGATTGGTGGAGATGGGAGCGCCTGGTGCCGATTGGCTGGGACCCTTCCGGGTCAACCAGGCTCTTCCCTCCCTCTGGGTGAGAATTCTCCCTGCCTGGTCCCCAGCCTGCTCCCAGCTTCTCCCCGCCTCCCCATCCCTCCAGCGCCAGGTCCACCTTGGAAGCTGTGTGGGTGCCAGTCCCTCCCCATCCAGAGGGCACCTGCCGCGGTGTCAGGCCTCCCAGGGTTCCTTCATGTTTCTTCCTGCTAGGCCGGCTCTAAGACACCTGCACCAGTTCAAGGACAAGGGCCAGGCTCGCCCCCAGTGATTAGCCACAGCCACCCACGGTGGCTCAGTGACCCCAGGAAAGATGCCCAGCATTAAGATGGCCGTCAGTAGTTCTGTTGACAACTCATTAGAACATAGGAAAAGTAATGCACATCAATCATCACCGTCTCCAGATTTTAGAAATGTTGTCCAGTGCCTAGCTTCCCATTGGCTTAACTGGCTTTTGGGAAATGCAGCGTCGTTGTTGAAGACCGGCTCTGTGCCCCCTTCCAGCCCCAGCTCCCAGCCCCTCCCCCAGTCGGCCAGGTGCTTTCGAGGGTTCTTTGGCTCATCTCGGAGAACCCACAAAATATTCCTCCCTGTAATTGTGCGAGGCAAGAGCTGAGGTCTCAGAAAGGCATCCAGGAATCGAAAACCAGGTTTTCTCTCTTGTTAAGATCTTGAAAGGCATCTGACTTGTCCCAGTTTGTCTTTTTGTGGAATAAGAACGTTTTTTGTTTCATTTTTACCGTAGAATTCCATGGAAGAACTAAAAAATCCTAATGAAAATCATGTAGGGAAGAAGCAATCCCATTACAAATGGGACCTGGAATAGTTCAGGAGAGAAGAGAAAGGGCTCGTGTCCCACAGCCACCACCTGACCGTACAATGCACTCTTGTAGCTAAGACACCACTGAGCCCATGAGGTCACAGAAGGGTTGCTGTGGAAAGTTCCCCGGGAGAATCGTCTCTGAGCCTGCGGGGAAGGGAAATGCAGGTGCTGGGCCAAGGGGTGTCGGCCATGTGAGCACTGTCCCTAGGAAGGCTTTTGCAGACAGAATTCCCTCATCTCCCCCAGACCCTGCCCTCCCTCAGGCCTGGGTTTGGTCATTTTTGTATTGTTACCATTTCCGCATTTTTCATTAGCGTTTACTGTTATTTAAATTATCGATCCTTTAAGTGTTCCTACCTTGCTAGACTGAGTGGTAACCAGCTAAATGGAGGGGGGGGGGATTTACACACACACACAGGCACTCATCAATATGCATGATCTCTACAATTCTATTATCTTTTATTGCTTTCCCCTCTATTCCTATTTGCTTTTTCCTCCGACAAATCCAGGATGCTTTGCAGACGGGTAGGCAAACGTGGCATTTCCTGCAGCTTATATTACAATCTGCAGTGACCAAGGAGCCGGGGAGGTTACTTCCCAGGACACAGAAAAGCTCACTCTGCCCAAGGAGCTCGACATCTGTGCACACAGGCTGTGTCCCTGCAGGGACCGGCCTCGCCTGCTCGCTGACCCTTCTCTTCCTGCCTTTTGCCAATTTATCATTCTGCACAGAAGGGAAGAGACCAGATGGATTCTGGCCAGAGCTAATACTAATGTACTTCTATTTGTGAGTAATCATTTTTAACAGAAAATGGGATTTGCTGTCCTGAAGGGAAGGTCAGACAGAGAAGGCTAAATGCCTCGTCATGAGAAGCTGGTCCCACTGAGGGAAAACAAGGCAGAGGGCCTGGCAGTCATTGGTGCAGAGCAGGGGAATAGAAAGCTAAGCCCAGGAATATACGAAATTAAAAAGCCATCTTTTTTCACAAGGGGAGGAAATGAATAATTTAGTCTCAGCTAGGTGCAGCCAGTAATCTTCTATCTGGAACAGGGCCCGAATAAGAGCAAGATAACCCAAGAGCTAAAACTAAGTGGATACCATCGGCCATCTCTCTCTCCTCTCTGCCAAGTTCTGGCCTTTTGCTGCTGCCCTGCAGACACATTGATCCCACAGCTGTGCTGATGCTGTGCTTTCGGTTTACAGACCCACGACACTGCAGATGCCTCAGGAATCCAGAAAGGGCAGCTGAGAGCTGCTCCCCGGAACTCCTCGAGTCTAATCCCCTCTGCTTCTCTTGCCCTGATGAGCCTCTCCATCCAGCCCTCGGTGCTGGCATCACACTGTGGCCCTGAAAGGATTGCCAGATTTAGCAAGAAAAATATGAGATGCCCGGTTAGATTTGAATTGCAGATAAACAAGTCCTTTCTCAGCACATCTCATGCAACAACCAAGCATATGCTATATTTATCTGACATTTGTTGTAAGCACCAAGTGTGTACATGGGGCCTGCCAGGGAAGCTCTCCGCCTTCCTACTGGGTCCCTCAGAGTCCCTCACGCAAGCACGGGATGTCCCGGGGTTGAGGCCTTGCAGAAATGGAGTGACCACCCCTGCTGTCTGGTTTGTATGCAAGACGCAAGGTGACCAGCCTCCAAGGTACAGAGATAGGTAACAAAAGAGCAAAAGGAGGCTGCAGTAGCAATCCCACGAAAAACGCCCTGTAGATATTCGGCTTCTTGTTTAGAAGTAGAAACCCCTTCCTTGGCTCTGCTGATCTTGACCTTAAGGAAGTCGCTGAAGCTGCTTGGATCCCGGGTTCATTTCTGACACAGGAGAGCCCACTAGTCGGTGTTGACGCAGCTGTAAGTGCTCATGCATGAGGTCTGTTGCAGGGCTGGTCTCTCTGGATTCTCGGGAACAGAGCCCTTGGCAGGTCACTTCATTTAAGGAGCTCTTGTGATAAAGGAGCGTCCCGGAGAGCCAGGCCTTCTGGACCTGTGATGTGTGCGCTGTAGGTCTTGGAGACTCTTTACTGCAGAGGCCGTGCTCTTTGTGGATTCCAGCCTGAGTGGTCTCTCCGAAGCCTGGTGGACTTCTCTGCGCCTCCCTGTTGCCAGGACTGGACGTCTCTGTGCCCCAAATTCAAGTTATCTGTTTTGGGCAGATACTGTTTACTAACACTACTGATTCGGTGTTGTTTTGGAGACTAAACAACTCTCCAAAGAACCCATTCCTGTCCAGTTCGCCATCCTCCCTTATGTTCAAGTTCTTAGGAGAGCATCAGGCTAGGGCACCCCCAATCCAATCAGCTGTGGCCTAGGAAGTCAGAACACGAAACACAACGATTTGTTGAGAAGGAAACACCTGTGGTAGTCTTTTCCTCAGAAGGGGCTTTGGGCACAGTGATAGCTTCCAAGTCTATGGGTCTATTCGTTTATTCACCTCTTACTTCCATGAACAGCTTCAAAGGACCCCCATCCAGCTTCATCCAACTCTTGCAACCCAACAAATACAGACATCCATGGTGTCTTTTCTCGGTGATGGAGAACAGAATGCTTTAGACATTTTAAAGCTTGATGTCATTTTAGAAGTTACATAGGCAAGGAAACGGATGCTCAGGCTGAACATCTAACTGGATCTCATTCATCATCAAGATTCCAGCTCTAGGGACCGCCTCCCTCCTCTGGTTCTTCTGTACCACCAGACGATCTTGTATCCCGAATCTCTTCTCCGGGGTCGACCAAACTACTCTTTCTAGCCCAACAATTTCGTTTTCCCAATGGAGAAAAAACCAAAATGGGAAAAAAAGCAGATCATTTACAGTCACTTTTGGACCAAGTTCCTATCCACACCAGAAGCGTAAGCAAGGATATTTTTCTTCTTTGTTTAGTTTGTACAGATTCCGTCAACCCCCAATCCTGTACTCGGAAAATAACAACCAGGGGCTGTCATTATTCCAATGAATGATGTGAGCCTTCTCTACTCCCTGAGTGCATATCTCCTTCCTGACCCTTGATCCGAGGCAATTAAGAAAAGCAATAAAATCACAAAACCTCAATTTTGATCAATGCGTTCCGGCCAGAGGGAGGGAGAGCGGGTTGTCCTTACAGAATATCTATAATTAGATTGGGTTTGGAACTTGGACGGCTGCATTGGGAAGAGAGCAAGCACAGTTTTGTTTGTTTTTTTTTAAGACTTTCTTTCTTTCTTTCTTTCTTTCTTTCTTTCTTTCTTTCTTTCTTTCTTTCTTTCTTTCTTTCTTTAAGAGAGAGAGAAAGTGAGAGAGCATGAGAGGAGAGAAGGTTAGAGGAAGAAGGAGACTCCCTGTGGAGCTGGGAGCCCAATGTGGGACTCGATCCCGGAACTCAAGTATGACCTGAGCCGAAGGCAGTCACCCAACCAACTGAGCCATCCAGGCACCCTAGAACAAGCACAGTTTTAAATCGCCGTCTCAATGCTTCAGAAGGAGCTAGAGGTAGTCTAAAAGCTCTGAGCAGAACTGGGGGTGAAATCAAGGCGCTTTGAACTAGTGACCTTATTGCAACACCTTCTAAGTAGGCACGAGAGTAGTTAGGTCTTATACAAATGATAGGTGGTACTTGGAGGTCATCCTTTTTCTGTAGCCTAATGAACTAACAGCAGTGAAAGGGAATAAGGTATTCAGATAGACAATATGGATTCCCTTGCCCCTCATAACGCCTCGAGATGCCATAAAGCTAAAAACTTGAGTTTTTTTAAAAAAATTAACAACTTTATTGAGGTATAATTTATGTACATAACTGTATCTATGTAAATTGTATAACCCAATGCATTTGGAAAGACGTATATAGCCACCATCTTAGGACCACAATCAAGATACAGAACATTTCCATCAATCCCAAAAGTAGCCCTGGGACCCCTGCGGCCCATCCCTCTGCCATCCCCTGCCCCTCAGTGAACCACTGATCTGTTTCCGCCACCGTGGATTAATTCGCATCATCTAAAATTTTATATGAATGGAAACCTAAGATATGTATGAGGCTTCTTTCCCTCAGAATAATTACTTTGAAATTAATCCATATCACTTGTATATTCACAAGTTTGTGTTTTTTATTGCTGACTAGTATTCTATTAGTGATGGGCACTAGGGTATTCTTATTTATTGGCTATTATAGATAAAGCTGCCATGAACACGTATGTGTAAGTTTTTGTGCGGATCCCTCCTCATGTCTCTTAAGCAGGAACCTAGACGTGGAATTGCTGAGTCATGCAGAAGAGTACTTTCTAAGAAACGACCAAGCTCTTTTCCGAAGTGGTGGTACTATTCCCTATTCCCACTAGCTGTGTGTGAGAATTTGGTTACTCCACACCCTTATCACCACTTTACAGTGTCAGTCTCCTTGTATAATTTACATTTTTTAAAGATTTCTTTATTTATTTGGGAGAGAGAAAGAGAGAGTGCAGGGGGGAGGGGCAGAGGGAGAGGGAGAAAGACTTTCAAGCAGACTTTGCACTGAGCGCGGAGCTGGATGCAGGGCTCAGTCTCATGACCCTGAGATCATGACTTGAGCCGAAACCAAGGGTCAGATGTTTAACTGACTGAGCCACCCAGGTGCCCCATTTTTTGTGTAACTTAAAATATGCCTTTTAAACCATCTTTAGGTGTAGAGTTCAGTGGCATTAAATGCATTATAGTGTCGTACAATCATTGCCACTATTGTCTACTTTCAAAACTTTCTCAGCGCAGGAATAGAAACACTAACAATTGAGCGATAACTCCATTTCCCCTTCCCTCCGCCCCTGGTAACCATCGTTCTACTTCCTGTTGCTTTGAATTTGCCTACTATCCACACTTCATATAAATGGAATCACACAATATTTGCTCATGTCTGGCTTATTTCTCATAACGTAGTGTTGTCCATATTGTAGTAGATATCATTTCATTGATCTTATTGTGGTTTTGATTTGCATTTCCCTAATGACCAAAGAGATTGAGCATCTTTTCATGTGTTTATTGGCCATTTGTATATTTTCTTGAGAAAAACATGTATTCAAGGACTTTGCCCATTTTTCATTGGATTTTTTTGTTGAATCATAGAAGTTCTTTGTAGATTCTGGATATTAAACCCTCAGCAGATATTTGATCTGCGAGAATTTTCACCCATGCTACGCTTGTCTTTTCATTTTCTCTGTAATTTCCTTTGGTGCACAAAATCTTAAAGTTTTTGTGAAATCAAACTTACCTGTCTTTTGTTGCATATCAATTCTTAGATATGGCTTTTGATGTCATATCTAAGAATCCATTCCCAAATCCGTAGTCATGAAGATTTACATTTATGTTTTATTCTAAGAGTTTCACAGAGTTAGCTCATACATCGGCCATCAATCCGTTTTGCACTATTTTTGTAGATTGTATGAGGCAGGCGTCTAATCTCACTCTTGTTGCATGTGGAAATCCAGTTGTCCCAGAACTGTCCCAGATCTGTTGAAGAGAGTATTCTTTCCCCCTTGAATGGACTTGACATCCTTGACATCAAAAATCAACTGGTCAAAGATGTTTGGGCCTATTTCTCAACTCTCAATTTGATTCCTTTGGTCTCTATGTTTATCCTTATGCCAATAGCACAGTTTTTTGATTACTGTAGTTTTATAATATGTTTTGAAGTTAGGAAATGGGAATCCTCCAATTTTCTTTTGTCAACTGTTTTGGCTCTTTGGTCCCCTTGCAATGCCACATAAATTTGGTACTTAGCTTTTCCATTTCTGCTTTAAAAAAATGGCCATTGGAATTTTGACGGTGATTGCACCAGATCTGTAGATTGCTTTCAGTGTATTGACATCTTAATACATGCTGTCTTTGTATTCATGAACACAAGATAACATTCCATTTATTTAGATATTTTTTCATTTCTTTCAGTGATGTTTCTTAGTTTTCGGTGTGTGACTCTTCTTTCTTGGCTAAATTCATTCATATGTATTTTATTCTTTTAGATTCTTCTCTCATTATTATTATTCTTCTAGACTATATTATAAATGAAATTGCCTTTCTGGAACTTTAATTGCTGGTGTTTAAAAAAGATTAATTTTGGGGCATCTGGGTGGCTCAGTTAGTTAACTGTTTGCCTTCAGCTCAAGTTGTGATCCCAGGGTCCTGGGACTGAGTCCCATGTTGGGGTCCCTGCTCAGTGGGGAGTCTGCTTCTCCCTCTGCCTCTGCCCCTCCCCCTGCTCATGAACTGTCTCTCTCAAATAAATAAAATCTTTAAAAAAATTGATTTTTGTGTGTCGATCTTGGACCCAGTAACTTTGATGAGTGCATTTATTAGCTTTGGTAGCTTTCTTGTGGATTCTTTGGGATTGTAATACACATATAGTCATCTGCAAATAGTTTTACATCTTCTTTTTCAACTTGGATGTTTTGTTTGGTTTGGTTTGGTCTAATTCTGGCTAGAACTTGAGTACTATGTTGAATAGCAATGGCGAAAGTAGAATCCTGATCTTAAGGAGAAAGCTTCCAGTCTTACCACATTAGCTGTGGGGTTCTTGTTTGTTTGCTTTTGAAATTTCCTTTATCATGTTGAGGAAGTTCCCTTCTCTTTCTAGGTTACTGAGAATTTTATGATGAAAGAATGTTGGATTTTTGACAAATGCTTTTTCTGCCTCAGTTCAGATAATCATGTCCTTCCTCCCCCGCTTTGTTCTATTAATGGCATTATTACATTGATTTTCTTATGCCAAACCACCCTTGCATTCCCAGGGACAGTGTCAGTCTTGGTAATTTTAATCATTCTAGCAGGTTGCTCATTGTTTCAATTTGCATTTTTTTGATGACTAATGATATTCAACATCTTTCATGTGCTCATCAGCCATTGGTGTATTTTCTTTTGTAAAGGGTGTCCAAATATTTTTTTTTTTTAAAGATTTTATTTATTCATTTAACAGAGAGAGAACACAAGCAGGCAGAGAGGCAGGCAGAGGCAGAGAGAGGAGCAGGCTCCCGCGGAGCAAGGAGCCCGATGCGGGACTCGATCCCAAGATGCTGGGATCATGACCTGAGCCAAAGGCAGTCGCCCAACCAACTGAGCCACCCAGGCGTCCCGGGTGTCCAAATATTTTTAACTGGATTGTTCGTCATGATATTGAGTTGTATCATCTTCACATATTCTATATAAGGCTAGTAACAGATAAAGGTATTGCAAATATTTTTTCTGCTCCTCAGCTTGCTTTTTAATTTTCCTGTGTAATTCAAAGAGTACAAGTTTTTATTATTTTTATTTATTTATTTATTAAAGACTTTATTTTTAAGTAATCTCTGTACCCAATGTGGGGCTCGAACCCACAATCCTAAGATCAGGAGCCACATGTTCTACCATCTAAGCCAGTCAGGTGCCCCCAAGGAGTACAAGTTTTTGAAGTTCACTTAATAAATTGTTTTTCTTTTATAGTTTGTATATTTCATGTTCTAAGAAATCTTTGCTCACCCAAAGGTTGTAAAGATTTTCTCATATTCTTTTAGAAGTTTTATAGTTTTAGGGGCGCCTGGGTGGCTCAGTGGGTTAAGCCTCTGCCTTCACTCAGGTCATGATCTCAGGGTCCTGGGATCGAGCCCCACATTGGGCTCTCTGCTGAGCGGGGAGCCTGCTTCCCCCTCTCTCTCTGCCTGCCTCTCTGCCTGCTTGTGATCTCTTTCTGTCAAATATATAAATAAAGTCTTTTTTTAAAAAAAGCAAAAAAGTTTTATAGTTTTAGCATTTGCATTCGGATCCATTTATTTCTAGTTAATATTTATGTGTGAAGTAAAGGTCTAAGTGTATTTTATTCCAAATGGGACATGCAGTTGTTCCAGCCTTGGGTGGTGAAGACTTTCCTTTGCCTCCCTGAATTACCTTGGAGCCTCTGTAGAGGATCACTGGTGCCTGTAAATGCAGACGCATGTCTGGACTGTCCTCATGCCACGCCAGTTGGTTACTGTGCCACTGAGTTTCAAAATCGAGATGCACATGTCCTGCAATTTTGTTCTCACGGTTTCATTGGCTATCTTTCCTTTTTCTCCTCCTTTTTTTTTTTAGATTTATTTATTTATTTGAAAGGGGGGAACTCTAGGGATAGGGGCAGAGGGAGAGGGAGAGAGAATCTCAAGCAGACTCTGCAGTGAGTGAAGAGTGCAGAGCCCAACGTGGGGCTCGATCTCGTGATCCTGAGATCACAACCTGAGTGGAAACCGAGGTCCGACACTCAACTGACTATGCCACCCAGAAGCCCCTCATTGGCTATCTTCTAAGTCACCTGCATCCCCACATGAATTTTAAAAGCAGCCTGACCACCTGTAGACACTGCTGGGACTTTGAGTGGTGTCAGGTCTGAGGATCGATCTAGGGGTAACTTTGTCTTCTACTCCACGAGCAGAGTGTGTCTCCTTTCAGCAGTGGTTTATAGTTTCTATTGCACAGGTTTTGCACACATTTTGTTAAATTTGAGTCTTTTATGTTTTTGTTCCTATTGTAAGTGAAATGAATTCTGATTCATTTATTTGCAATTTTTAATTTAATGTTCCAATGGCTCTTTGCTAGTACCCATAAATACTATTGATTTTTTTGTGTATTGACCTTGCATCCTGTGACTTCACTAAACTCACTTATTCTAATAGCATTCTACAGATTCCTTAGGGTTTCCTTGATTAATGATCATGTCATTGACAAAACATTTTATTTTGTCCTTTCTAGGTGGTATGCCTTTTATTTCTTGCCTTGTCGTAGGTCATCCTGTACAACACTGAATACAAGTGGTCAGAATGAACGTTTTTGCCTTGTTGCTGACCTGAGGAAGAAAAGCATTTGTCTTTTTAGGTATTTGATATTAGCTGTGAGTTTTTCAGAAATGCCCTTGATCAAGTTAAGGAAGTCCTAGTTTGCTCAGAGTTTTTGTCATGAATGATGTATGAACTGTATGCATTTATTGGTATGGTAATATGGTTTTCCTTTGTTAAAATGGTGAATTATATGAATGATTTTTTAAAAAGATTTTATTTATTTGACAGAGAGAGAGATCATAGGTAAACAGAGAGGCAGGCAGAGAGAGGGGGGGAAGCAGGCTCCCTGCTGAGCAGAGCGCCCCATGCGGGGGGTCAATCCCAGGACTCTGAGATCATGACCTGAGCCGAAGGCTGAGGCTTTAACCCACTGAGCCACCCAGGCGCCCCTATATGAGTGATTTTTGAATGTGAAAACAACATGGTACTTCTGCGATTAATCTCAACTGGTCGCAATGCTGTATTTTCTCGTGTATATTGTTAGATTGGATCGACTAGTAATTGTTAGGGATTTTGTTTAGGGGCGCCTGGGTGGCTCAGTGGGTTAAGCCTCTGCCTTCACTCAGGTGATATTGGTCTTTAGCCATCTTTTCTTATTGTCTTGTCTGGTTTTGGTGTCAGAGTGATACTGGTCCCATGAAACAAACTGGCAAGTAAACTCTCCTTTCTGAGGTATTTTGTAGGATGGGTATGATTTCTCACTTAAATGACTGATAGAATTTACTGAGGAAGCATCTAGACCTGGAGTTTTGTGAGGTTTTCATTTGTGGTATTCAAAGGCTTTTTGGGCTTTCAATTTTGTTTTTGTTTTTAAAGGTTTTATTTGAGTTGTATTTGAGTGACAAAGAGTAAGACGAGAGAAGAGCAAGAGCGGGGG
>CM052814.1:58256210-58346151 GCA_028533885.1 Nasua narica | reverse complement strand
GTCTCTCAGCAAATTGGGTTAATAGCCACAGGGTTTCTCTATTCTTTTCCTACCTTCCCTTGTTCCCTTTTCAATTCCTGCCCCCTCCGCACCCCGCAGCCCCAGCATGCCCCAATTCACACCTGTCCTTTCAAAATACGGCCTGCTTTCAAATTTTAAATCCTCTCAGCATAATACACAGATTCACAGCCCAGTGGATTTTGATTTTTAAATCCGAAGGAATGAGTTTTTAGAGTAAATTTCAGTTCCTGTGTCAGGCAGACAGGGGAAGGGTTTCAGAACCAGAAGAGCTTTCACGTAGGGACCTCTCAGATTTCCCAAAATAGACGGCCATCTGGTCATAGGGCCAGACCAACCTCTCAAGGCATTTCACCGTCGCTTTAGAGCAGTTTTTCTCAGCACCCCATGGCTCAAATAAACTCTCTGAGACGCTGTGTTGGTGTCGTTTTAAATTACAAGCTTGATCTGTCACCCTCAAATACAATTTTTAGGGAAGATTAGTTACAAATAGTTGTCAGTACTTTCAAATGGCAGAAAAAATTACATTGTAGGAAAACCGGAATGATTTTTTTTTACGCGTGAGATAACAATTTCTTTGTTTTTTATCACCAGATGGGATTACTTCGATTCATGCAATAAATGACTATTACATTTTTTAAAGTCGCCCTAAGTTTTCCTAGCTGAGATTTCATGTTTATTTTAAGTCAAGATATCAGTACACTCCTGAGCTCACCTCACACTGCCTGGGAAGTGGTGAGGACACACACGGTTTATCTGACACCCGACTGGGCCCCTGAGAACCAGGCATTCTGTCTCAGTTCTTGTGCCTCTGTGTGAGGTCTTCGGCGGCCCTGGTGGCCTTTAGGCAAATGTGATGCTACAGATTATTTAGGACTTCAATAGTGACCTAAAAGAGGTGAAGAGGAGGGAAATTCTGATTTATCTTGACAGAAAACTGGCAGAAATCCCCACCACCAAATTCCTGTAACTAGAAATCACGAGGGTTAAACAGAAGAGGTTTGTCTCCGATGGGGATGCCGCGCGCGGCGTCCCAGGTGAATGTCTTTTCTAGAACCACGTGAGATAGTACCATCAACGTTTTACATAGTTTACATACCATCTGAATACAAATTCTTAAAATTTATAATAGAACATTAAAATAATCCTCTAATAAAATCAGCCTTAAGTATAAGGAATCTTAAATTTCAGTCTCTTGTACACTTCTAAATAAATATCTTTGATCTATAATCCTTGAAAATATTACAGTTTATGGTGACATGATAGAGACAAGTCAAACAGTATTATAAGTGAAAATAAAACATCGACTGAAAAATTAACAAGCCTAAAAATACACTGAACTGAAATTGTAGAAAATCAAAACACTCAGTACATAGCAATTAAATACGTAGCATCAGGATAACTGAACGCATGCTCAACAAGACTTCCAACTTATATAAAAAGCCCTTTAAAATTCATATAATCTAAATAAATAAGCAGAAACACACAGGGAGGTACTGTACCAGCCAGTAACAACCAGAAAGTAATTTCTCCCTTTTTCTTTCAAACGATCCTAGCAAAAAAACATGAAATAATGGTCACTTGCTAAAAAACTAGAATTCATGTGTTCTGTTTCTCTTACAAGGCTGCCTATGCTATAAAAAGCCAAAGTGGAGCTTTCTAAATGTTAAACCACTATACCTTGGAAAAGGAAATGCCACTGAACTGACAGACTGAAACAAAAATCAGACACCTATTTAAGATATGATTGATTGAATTTTTGCTTAACGATCCCGTAACAGGTCTAAATCAAGCCCATGATATGAACGCACATTCAAACATCTGAACGCATGATTCGTTAATACTGAATTATATATCGTGATTTAATTTCATTTGCCAAAGTAGGAATTTATTTTACATAAAACCAGAATTGAAACATCTAGAGCAGGATCTACTATCTTCTGGATCTTTGTATTCTGGTTCTTAGATTCTCAGAACCTGATAACAGGTACTCACTTACTGAGAAGTGAATCCAGCACTCATCATTCCTCAGGAATCACTGAATCCATGATGAAGCCAGGTGCCTGAGGCTTAGAGGGAGCTCTTTAGTTTTTCCTCTTTACCTCTTGGCCTATGATTAATTTCTGGCTAGTTAATCAAATTAATTGTCACAGATCTATCACAGTGTCTGATTTCAGAGCTGAGATTTCTACCACTCTTCTGTTCCACAGTTAAGCCTTCCATTTGTGCCCACACATCTATAGTCAGGTTCAAATAAAGATCATCTTTGTTATTCTGCGTCAGGTATTTGCTTATGCTAACCGTCTGAAACAGACATGCACGCATGCGCGTGCGCACACACACCCACACTCAATCATTTCACAGATGAAGAACGGAATCTAGAAATAATGCACAAAGCCTAAATTACACAGCTCCCAAGGCTAACTAAAAAAAGACAATGAAACCGTAAGGTAACTCCTTTTGATTATACACAAACTTATTGCGTGATGGCTGGAAGCAATGTCTTTGGACCAACAAATGTAAACCAAGTGTCCTTTAACCATTAGCTTGATGAGGCAGCTAAAAATGGTGGGGCTCCAACAGCGCCCCTGAGGTTCTAGCTCGCTGCACTAGGAAGCAGCACAGAGGGGGACGTGCTCTCCAAAGACCATTCCTTCCAGCCACGATGTTCAGATGGACCTGTGCCTCAGGGTTGTTCTGAGAGCGCCTCTGGATTACCATGTAAAGCTGCCGTTCTGGAAGTCCAGGGCTCCTTGCTGCGGGGAGGGGATGCATGTTACAGAACTCTGAAAATAAAAGCTGTTTCGAAAGTTTCTCTCTTTGATTCTCACTGCCAGCATGCATGTGCCTCTTGAGCGCTGCTAGGAGAGGTAGATCCAGTGTTTCAGCTCTGCCATTCCCTGCAGTAGCTTAGTGTAATAGAAGTCCATGTTGTCCGCAAAGTCCGTACAAACGGGCGACGCCATGTCACCAAAAGTGCAGTACAATGCAGTTCCTCCGACACTCAGGAAAACCGTTGCTATGCACAGCAAGACCAGTAAAATACAGGAACCACCTCCAACTTCATCTGCAAACATGAGAACGGAGAAAGGTTAAACTGGTGCAAAATGGAAATCTCGGGGGTCTGCTGTCTTCTCGCTGATCACGGTAAGTAGATGTTTCTAATTAACCTGAATCCTGCAGGGGAGGGAGTTGCTGACAGAAAACTAGTGCACGTGAGGGACCCACCTGTCAGTCACCAGACACATACTTGTCAGTCACCACACATACACACACCTGTCAGTCACCATAGACACACACCTGTCACCACAAACATCTGTCAGTCACCACAGACACACACCTGTCAGTCACCATAGACACACATCTGTTAGTCACCACACACACAAACCTGTCAGTCACCACACATCTGTCAGTCACCATAGATACACACCTGTTAGTCACCAAAGACACACCTGTTAGTCACCACAGACACACCTGTCAGTCACCACAGACACACACCTGTTTGTTAGTCACCACACACCTGTTAGCACAGACACATAAATGCCACCACAGACACACACCTGTCAGTTACCACAGACACACACCTGTCACAAGACACACACCTGTTAATCACCACACACACCTGTTAATCACCACACATACTGTTAACACACACACCTGTTAGTTACCCAGACACACCTGTCAGTCACCATAGACACACACCTGTTAGTCACCAGAGACACACACACCTGTGGAGCCTGTCAATGCTAAAATGAAAACTAGCTCATTTATACAATGAATATAATTGCTTCCATTAAAAAAGAAGGGCAGTACTTCTCTGATGTGCTCATAGCCTTTTTTGGGGTACAAATTACAATCTCAATATTACAATATCTTTGGAGTTCACATCATGAGCTCACCTTAAAAAGCAAGGTCAATTTGATATTAAACAATAAAAAGTTATCTTTGGGTGGGATCACTTTTGCATCTTACTCAATTTTACTCATTTTTTAAAAAATTTTATTTGAGAAAAAGAGAAAGAAAGCAAGCAGGGGGAGCAGCAGGCAGAGGGAGAAGCAGACTCCCCACTGAACAAGGAGCCCAATGTGGGACTTGATTTCCAGATGCTGAGATCATGACCTGAGCTGAAGGCAGATGTTTAACCCACCTAGCCACTCAGTTGCCATTATTCAATTTTACTTTTATCATTTAGTGGAACAGTGATGTTCTAGCTAGTACAGTGATTTCTTTTTATTTTGCTTAATAATGGGCAGGCCTATTTTTAATAAAAATATCCCTATCAGTCTCTTGATATGAAGAAAATAGCTATTCTTTGGTTGGAAAGCCTTAATGATCATTCATAATTAAACAATTTTTAAATTTGGAAAAAGACTAAAGAGTTTTATGATCAGCACAATGAGAAAGTACCAGAACCTTCTTGGATGGTTATTTGGCAGTATCTATTAAAACTTTAAATTAATTTATCCTCCTGACTGGGACATGGTTAAGAGGGAGGGAGAGTTGGGTGGACGAAGCTGAGACGACAGGTGTAAATCAGGACCGCCTCAGGGCAGCTGGACCTTATCAGTTAGTCCAACAAATTCACTCTGGGAATCAGCCTGTAGATTAGCACATCACAAACTAGCATATTTACGGGCACACTCATTGTGACAAATCTGTTAGAGCAAAAAGTTGAGAGTAACTCAGTTATTCCAGCTATAATGGAACAGTTAAATAATCATAAGACATTCAGATAATGAAATAACATGCAATTCTATTGTTTAATAGAATGAAGTAAGTTTAATATGTTCTCTCATAGGAAGGCATCCAGGATGGATGGTTATAGGAAAAAGAAGTGACATAACAATATATAATGAACCTATTTGTGTTAAAACAAAAACCATGTATGTGTCAGTGTGTCTACACACATGGGCACCCATATATACACAATGTGTCTTGAAAAGACGGTAAGAAACTTCAATTAGTACTTGGGGGAAATCCTCAAGGGAAGATTGGAAGACATGATACTGTTTTACTTGATTACTGCATGAGGGTTTTTTTTTTTTAAGCTTTTATTTATTTATTTTGGAGAGTGAGAACAAGAGATAAAAAGAGAGCGTGCATGGGTGGTGGAGGGACAGAGGGACAGAGAGAGTCCCAAGCAGACTCCCTGCTGGGGCTCCATCTCCCAAGCCCGAGATCATGACCTGACCCGAAACCAAGAGTCAGGCTGTACCACCCAGGTGCCCCATTACTGCATGAGTTTTTTCATGATTAGCATATATTTCTTTTATGATAACGCCCCCACACTTTATAAACATAATATAAATGAAACGAACTTTATTTGGAAGATTTTATAGGATTATGTGACTATATCCTTCTTGTAAAAATTCAAACACAAAACATCTAAGAGTCTAACAGACTCTGTTTTTCTTCTACTCAAGCATATTCCCCTCCCACCCCAGAGGCAAACACACTCTGGTGTGTATCCTTCCAGTTCAGAGACACAGGTTTCAGGATTGTTATATAAATAGGATTATGTAGGGGCGCCTGGGTGGCTGAGTCAATTAAGCGTCTGCCTTCAGCTCAGTTCATGATCTCAGGGTCCTGGAATCAAACTCAGTAGGGGTCTGCTTCTCCCTCTCTCTCTTACTCCCAACCACTTGTGTGTGTGCTCGCTCTCTAATAAATAAATAAAATCTTAAAAAAAAAAGATTATGTAATTATACTTTCTATGATTTACAAGTTAAGAGTTCAATAAATTTTAATAGTCAATAGGTCTGATAATTTATATGCATACATGCAAATATATTTTTCTACAAATGAATAAGTATAATATCATTACTGTATCTCTTGGGGTTTTTTTTTTTGGTCAGTTCAGTTTTTTTCACCCTCTTTTCTGGTTATTTTTTGCATCATGCTCTCCCACCCCCTCATCTATGTTAACCACCTAGTGCATGTCCTTTTCCATGTTTTTCTTCATAATCCTATATTTCCATGTGAACCATTCTTCACAGTTTATTTTATTTTAATTAATTTATTTTTTTTTTGAAGATTTTATTTATTTATTTGACAGAAAGAGACACAGCGAGAGAGGAAACACAAGCAGGGGGGTGGGAAAGGGAGAAGCAGGCATCCCGCTGAGCAGGGAGCCCAATGTGGGGCTTGATCCCAGGACCCTGGGATCCTGACCTGAGTCAAAGGCAGACACTTAATGACTAAGGCACCCAGGCGCCCCTTCACAGTTTATTTTATTTTATTTTTTAATATTTTATTTATTTATCTATCTATCTATCTATCTATCTATCTGAGAGAGAGAGAGAAAGTGAGAGAGAGCAGGTCAGAGGGAGAAGCAGACTCCCCATGGAGCTGGAAGCCCGATGCGGGACTCGATCCCGGAACTCCAGGATCACGACCTGAGCCGAAGACAGTTGCGCAACCAACTGAGCCACCCAGGCGCCCTTCACAGTTTATTTTAAAACATTTGTCTTATTTGTTTTATTGACAGGTGTTGAAACTGTTTAGAGCTTTGTGGCCAAGCCCGGAGGCCATGAGGCACAGGTGGCTGCCGGGCAGAAGCTAAGTGACCGGGCTGAGATGTGATGGCCACCAAGTACGTAGGAACACCCTCTGTAACTCCAGGGCTCCTCTGGGTAAGCAATGATTCAGTGCCCTTCGCGCAGAGAGAACCGAGCGCCCTCTCTGGAGAAGCCAGGGTGCAGAAGGTAAAAGGAGGGAAGGAAACATCATTTCCAAGGCTCCTTTATAACCGTAAATTAGAAGCTTTCTACTGTAAAAATTTAGAGATCTCTACTGTTGTCACTTTGTGTACCTAGAAAGCATAGCTACGTGTTTACTCTGTTATTTTAGCAATGCCGTTGTTTTATAAACTTGAGAAACCCCTGAGAAGCTCTTGCTGTATTTCTTCTCACCCTTATTGACCTAGGCCTCGAGTAGCCCTAGCAACAACTGCACACATGGGGCCCAGGAGGGAGGGAGCAAAGGAAAGCCTCTCGAGAGGCACTCTCTCCTGTAAAGTCACGTAGAAATCACTGGACCAGGGCGCCTGAGTGGCTCAGTAGGTTAAGTAACTGCCTTTGGCTCACGTCATTATCCTGGAGTCCTGGGATCAAGCCCTGAATTGGGCTCAAGCAGAGGGAGTCTGCTTCTCCCTCTCCCTGTGCTCTCCTTGCTTGTGCTCTTTCTCTTGCTCTCATTCTATCTCAAACAAATAAAATCTTTTTAAAAATAAGAAATAAAAAAATAAAATAAAAGCAAAAATACTTGAAAGAAAGAAAGAAAGA
Organism: Nasua narica; assembly: GCA_028533885.1. Taxonomy (NCBI): domain Eukaryota; kingdom Metazoa; phylum Chordata; class Mammalia; order Carnivora; family Procyonidae; genus Nasua; species Nasua narica. The sequence continues at coordinate 58,338,850 of CM052814.1, read as the reverse complement.
AATCACCAGAGAGACTATCCTTGTAATCCAGAAATATTTCTCAGACCTACAAAGGAGAAGTATAAATAGCCACTAAAAAAAAAAAGAAAGAAAGAAAAAAGAAAAAGACAATAGCAGGCTCACTTAAAGAAAAAAAAAAGTATTAAACTGGAAATTGAAATGAGCTCCAAGCAGACCCTCAGTGAGGCAGGGAGGCCAGGAGTTGAAGTTCACGACTTGCTCACTTATTTGAACCAAATGCTCAGGAATAACAGAATTGCTGATGATCATTGGAGTCTACGTGTTTCTTTACAGCATATAATAAAGCAAGGAAGTACACACGATCTTTTTACAAACCCTATTACCAAACACACTCCCGAGTCCGGACCCGCTCTCGGCCGACATGGAGCAGCAGCTCGGTGCTAGACGGGGGCCCCCCCACTCCCTGGGGTGCTTTACCTTGATCTAAGTCATCATCGATCTCCTGGAACCTCACTCTTCGTTTCGACGGTTTCTGCTGCATCTGGGCAGGATGGTCTCCTACGCCCTCATTCCTCTTCTTCAATATAGAGACCAGTCCTTCTGCGGGGACAACCTGGCGGAGACAGTTCACACGGAATGGTAAAGAGGCCAATTCTACTCAACAGGCCCTTGAATTTCTACTATAGGTTTATCCAACTCCTACAGAAAAAACTCCCACCACAATTAGTTATCAGAATCGTTACAACAGAATAATACTCTGACTTTATGCACATGACCGACAAATACACAGACCTGAAACTCGAGTGGCTGTCTCCCTGCCCAGAGCCGGCTCCGGGCCCGCGGTCTGATGCAGCGCGCAGACACTGGAAACCAGGCCCCCTGTACCCACTCGGCTCTTGGCTCCACCTTCCCGGAGGGCCCCCCATAAAATGATCACTCACGGCCCCACTCTGCTTAATCATGAGTGCTGCCATTTGCTGCACACCAGACGCTGGTGGCCCGCCACTTCTTCCATTCACCAGTAATTTTTAAGAAACAAACATATGAGATGCGAAATATACTTGATACCATGAACTCAAGTACCCGACATGGAACCCCGCGCCCCCTGATGCTAATGCTTAACATCAAAATGGGCGGTAAGCTCGGGTCCTCTGAGACACTATGTATTTATGAAATTAGGCTTTACTGCTTAAAGTATTTTAAGGACTTTTCTTTTGGAATATCTCAGAGCCAGTTTCCTAGGGATATGTTGCTTTGTAATTCGCAGAGATTGGCAAACTATGGGCGGTGGGCCAAAGGCCCCTTGCCTACTTTTTGTAAATAACATTTAATCGGAACACAGCCAAGCCCATTCGTCCACATACCCTGTAGGGCTGCTAGGAGAGCAGAAATGAGGAGCTCCAACAGACCCTAAAGTCTAAAATGTGTACTGTTTGGCCCTCTGGAAAAAGAGCTGGCTAAAATCTCCTGTCCCTCACCTCTACCCCTTTCTGTGCTGTCTCCGCCCCACCCCTTCTTTAGGAACAAAGACAAAAACAAAAACCCTTGCCATTTAGGAGTTAAGAGACTCCACGGTGTAGGGAGAAGGGGATCAGCTGGTCTCAGCTGGTCGAGCCGCACTAGGAAGCAAAGGCTCCCCGCCAAAGCAGCAGGTTGATTCAAAGAAGTTAACCTGTGAGTTGGCCTGATGGCCAAGCTGGAGGTGATGACACAGGTGGGCATTGTGGGCCTAACATGCAGATGTCAGTGACTTGCTGGGAGCAGGTCACTGGAAGCTGAGGGCTCTGCCGCTGATGTCATTTGTCTGCTCGATGGCATAAAATACTTAATGCGATTTCCAGCTCCAGCCAGCCATCTCTGATAATGTGCTATGCATAAATATTACTGATCCTGTTCGTTCTTTTTATAACTCAAGGCTTTTAGGGCCAAATGACTCAATATAATCTTCTATTGGGCTTCCCTGAACATGGGTCTATAGAAACCATTATCTCAAAAAAAAAAAAAAAATCAATGTTAGCAATTTATTCTTTTTATAGGAAATGTGTATTTCAGATGATGTCCTTCTTTTGAGAAAACTAAAGCACTTTAGTGACATTAAAATGGAAAGTACAAATATGCCAAGGAATAGTCTTTCAAATGTTTCTTTAGAAAGCAACAACTTCAAATACTCCCTTTATCCAACATTAACGAGCCCCTTTCTGCAACAGAGAATGATTTTACGTGTACCATACTGAAACGGAGAGGAAAAGAAGCCCTAATAAATCTCTGAAGAGCAAGAGATGGAAAATGGAAATGACTTCTAATGGCTATATTACTACTAATGATGTATCACGGATATTCTTTTTAATTTTTGTAAATGTAGAAAAAAAAGGGGGGGGCGAATTTTCATAGACTATTTTCATGATCTATTTTCTCCATAAAATAAAGTCATACATTTACTTACAGTGAATTCACCTAAAACCATAAGTGTTTTCAAGTTGCTTTAATTTTTTTTTTTTTATTTTACTTATTTATTTATTTGACACAGAGAGAGAGAGAGAGATCACAAGTAGGCAGAGAGGCAGGCAGAGAGAGAGGAGGAAGCAGGCTCCCTGCTGAGCAGAGAGCCCGATGCGGGGCTCGATCCCAGGACCTCAAGATCATGACCTGAGGCAAAGGCAGAGGCTTTAATCCACTGACCCACCCAGGCACCCCTTCAAGTTGCTTTAAATACTAAGAAAAAACAATCCTATTAATAATGGTGTGTGGGGGGGAAGAAGTGTGTGGATTTACCTTTATATCTTTGGAATATGACACTACGTCAAGAACTAATGATGTACTGTATGGTGACTAACATAACATAAAAAAAAAAAAAGACAGTGAATGTGAACAAAAATATGTTGACGGACTGCAGGAAACTCTGAAGTCATCTGGAAAGACACGGATGTGCTCCCAAGACCCAGAAGCCAGTCATAGCACACCGGCTCGTAGGCCTCTACTCGAGCCCCTGCTTGGCCCCATCTGCGGCATCTGGCTCTGGCAGTCCTTCAGTTAAGGACTACCATCTTTCCCAAGTGGCCCCCTTATTTATTTGTGGGTGGTGATGAACTTTGGCAAGTTTTTGAAAGAGGGGAGAAATTACAATTGTGTGGGATGGCTCAACATTCTGTTTAGACCTCCTCCCCCGACCCAACCCTTAATTCTTGGCTAGAAATCTAACCACACCTTTCTTTTCCTTTTCCTCTCCCACCAAAAATCGCTTGTTTCAGCAGGCGCACCCCAGTGTGAAGTGAAGGCGTGTGCCCTTTTCTCTCCTTTCAGTTGGGTTCAGGGACCTTCTCCGCGGAGCTTTCTTTTCTCATGGCCCTACAGTCCTGTAGTCTATAGGCACGGAATGAGGGATGGTGAGACCAAGTTTAGGCCCAGGAGATGAATGCCAAGGGGGAAACTCTTAGAAGACAACAGCTGGGTGCAGTCCTTTAGGTTTTGGCGGGAGGGCACCTGGGTGGCTCAGTCGGTGAAGCGTCTGCCTTTGGATCAGGTCTTGAGTTCCGGGATCAAGCTCCCTGCTCAGTGTGGAGTCTGCTTCTCCCTCTGTGCCTCACCCTGCTTGTGTTCTGTCTCTTGCTCAAATACATAAATAAAATCTTAAAAAAAAAAAAAAAGAAAAAAAGTGTTTTGGGCAGGGGTCTTAGAACCTACCCCCAGCACAGAAATTCTACCTACCACACCAAGGCAGTCAAACATAAGAAGTTTAAGAAACAACTTTGGCAGAGTTTTCCTTGGGTAGAAAGGCAAGTAAGCCAAAGCAAGGTCAGGCTTTTAGCTTAGAGTCTCACTCAAAAGACTGCCAAGTGTTTCTAAGTAGGTAGAGAAGATGATTTAGAACACATGGAAGTGTGTCTTCTCCAAACTACCCCCCAAAAAGTTTCAATGCCTTTTCCCCCTTTTTACCATAACTGTCAGCATTAAAAGGTTAATTTTTAAATCTCAAAACAATAAAGCTTTTAAAAACCAAATTTAGATGCCCATTTCAATTACCAAGTTTCTTTCCTATCCAAACAAAATATAACAGCCTTCCCACTGAGAACAAAAAAGTCCAAGCTGTAATTAATGTAATTGTCGCTGGTGGTATTCTATGAATAAGTGAAAAATTAAAAACAAAAGCAAAACAAAACATCCATCTGGCCCAGTCCTGTATATTTGCAAATAAATAGTTCTACAGCACGGCCCCTCAACTATCAATGATCATCTTAAGTAGCGTTTTAAGAATTAACTGCTCATAAAAAACAAAATTATTTTGCAACTCTACTGGCACACAGTAAACCATCTTTGACAAAGAAAACACTGAGAGGCTGTTAGAACTGCCTGCACACAAAATTAAAGGAGAAAGCAGATACCACGTAATATTCCTCTAATGACAGAGGCTCGCTCAATCCAGAACTTCAAGGCTGGTGAATTTTGAACAGGTACACATGCTTGGTTTCTGACTAACTTGAGAATTAACATTCACAAATCACATTCGTATACAATAAGTAGCTTACACACCAGTGAGTTCACTTTAGAAGAAAGTGTTAAATTTACCATGACTGTTCCTTGAAGGAACGTGATGGTCCCTGCCGGCTCCTTTAGGTTTGGGCTTCATAGTAAGACCTATAATGTGGCGAACTGGAACACACATACACAACATGCCGCACGTAATCTTCACAACTCTATCACTCAGGCATAATTAGTCCCATTTTACAGAACAAGCCAAGCTCAGACAGCTCATATAACCTGCTTACATTTGTCGCACCAACAACCATCAGAGTTTGAATACAAGCTCATTAAACCTCTTGTCCTTTTCTTTATGTAAAGACATCTTATTTTCTGTGACTATTAAAATTTTGCTTAGTGTCGTCTGTTACATGTTACAATTGAAGTGAGATTAACAGAATCTTCAAATAAGCCTAAGCAGTTTCTTTTGTCTTTCCGAAGTACTTTCTATCTCTAGCAACAAATCCTTACCTTACACGCCATCCCAAGGAAGAGATGCTTCAGCTAATGGCTAAATCCATTGATCTAGTGATGTGGGGGAGGAGACGCAGAGGTGAAAGATCTTGTGTGTCATTCAATTAATCTGCAAGCAGATTAATGTCATGGCTCCTAAGACAGCAAATTAGTATTACAAGTGACAGCTGGAGTAAGAGGCGGTGGCTATGGGGAGGAAAGCCATCTTCTGGAAAGAACTCAGTGGGGACCTGTGACCCCACAGTGCTGCACCTTACAACAGCACAGGGCGGAGAGAGCAAAAAGGAGGGAAAAACCAATAGTGTCGAAGTCTGTCACTGAGTAAGTTTTAAAAGATGAGTTTAAAGAGGAAAAAGGTTTTTTTAAAAAAATCGGAGTTTTATCACGTCTTTAAGGCACTACCTCATGTTTTTTGTAATTTGCTTAACGGGACGATTTCCTAAGTACAAAACTGGAAAAGAAATAAGAATGTCAAGAAGCACTCTTTTTAACCCCCAGGGAATTGTTTAAATAGGTAGACTCCAGAACAAACGCTTGGTTTTCCTGCCCACATCCACTGCTTCGACCTGGACCCCACCCTCGTTGCCTCTCGCCTCCAGTGGCAATAACCTGACGGGTGCCCTTGCTTTGGCCCCACTTCCGTACCTTCTAGTCTTCACAGAGCATCAGCAGGTCGGTTCACATCTCCCGCTCCAAACCACGGCTCTCCACCACGGACGGAATATGATTCTAGTGCCCTACGGGCACCGGCTTCACCCTCCCTGTCTTCCCGAACTCTCTACTGTTCTTCCCCTGTTCAGTGTGCCTCAGCAGTGCTGGCCCTCCCAGTGCCTTCCCTCCCCCTGGATTGAACAAAGAGCCCATGCCTCCACCCTGCCCACCAGCTCCGTCTCTCTCCATCCCTCTCCATGCTGAGATTGGCACAGCACTTACTAATAGCTGAACCTACATTGTTTTTATTTTATTTTTCCAAGTAGGCTCCATGCCTCGTGTGAAGCCCAATGCAGGGCTTGAATTCACAACCCTGAAATCAAGACCCGAGCTGAGATTGAGTTGGACTCAACAACTGAGCCACCCAGGCGCCCCTACATGGTTTATCTTTATGTGAACTTATTCATTATGGGTCTCTCCCTCTAGAGAGTAAGTTTCTAAGAGCAGGGGCCTGACCTGTGTTTGCTGGTGTGTCCTCAGTTTCTAGAATATAGTAGGTGCTCAACAAATATGCCAAAGAGAAAATGAATACACAAGCGAGCAGTTTACATATAGACAGCACCTAGCTTATGCTTATTTGGATGACATAGATTTTTCCCCTTAACATAATGAAAACTAAGTATGTCTTCAAAGGTTATTTATTTTTCTCAGCACACTGGGTTTAAAAGCAAAACCAAAGCCTTACCCTGTATAGCTCACTGTTATTGACAACAACGTGTTGGCTTTGTAGAGGACACTTTCCATGAAGCCTCTTTATGATTGGAAGACCGCATTTCCTCCACTTGCCGTGCTCCCTGCATAGAACAACCACCGTCACTGTTTCTAAAACCCTCCTTTGTGCAGGATCCACAGACCAGGTACCTACGGGATTTCCTAAACTGCTGCTGAGCCCTGGCTGCTATCTTAACTCTACGTGGGATCCCACAGCAGCTCGTCTTCACGTAACTGCCCCATCCCTGCAATCTAGCCAAGGGACAGAGCTGAAGACGGCACAGAGGGCATTCTGGGGACACAGCTTCTCTGAAGATAAATCCAACAGCAACTCTGGGTTGTCAGCGTCTCCCCGTTTTGTTTCCTGAGACACAGGGAGATCTGAAGATACCTAAGTAAATGCGGCCGATACAGAGCTGGGAACACGTCTTGCCCTCTTTCAGATTAAAAACTTTTTAGAGCGCCAAGCTTTGGGGGAGCTTAGAGATTTGGAGAAGCAAACTGGCTTCTTCCTCAGCTATCATATCCATGCAAATAGATTACATGCGTGCATATTAACAAAAATGAGTGGTCTATCTCCATACGATGTATTATGCTCCTAAAATGTGCTCACAAAGGGGACCTCTTGAATTGTATACTATGCTTATTTTCAATGTGAAAAGACAGATTAATTTTCATAAAATTTACCCAATACTCAATGTCACTCATTTCGAAAACTAAACAACTCCCCAACCCACACTCCCTCATGGAACAATCTCCAATAAGTGGAGCAGACTTTTATTAGCAGTATGGGGTTAGATCACGACGCTACCTTGAATTTGAAAAACATATTTTTTGTCTCAGGTTTGATGCTCTAGGAACAGCTGAAGAGTTCTGTTATGTTTTGTTTTGTTTTTTAAGATTTTATTTATGGGGCACCTGGGTGGCTCAGTGGGTTAAAGCCTCTGCCTTTGGCTCAGGTCATGATCTCAGGGTCCTGGGATCGAGCCCCACATCGGGCTCTCGGCTCAGCGGGGGGAAGCCTGCTTCCCTCTCTCTCTGCTTGCCTCTCTGCCTCTCTGCCTTGTGATCTCTCTCTCTCTCAAATAAATAAATAAATCTTAAAAAAAGATTTCATTTTAAAAAAAGATTTTATTTATTTGAGAGAGAGCAAGCTCATGCGGAAGTGGGGGGAGGGGCAGACAGAGGGGGACAAGCAGACGTTGTGCTGTGTGGGGAACCTGTGATGGGGCTCAATCCCACAACCCTGAGCCCAAGTCCAGAGTCAGACGCTCAACCAACTCAGCAGCTCCAGGTGCCTCAGAACAGCTTAAGGGTTTTAAAAGAAGCTAAGACAGCCCCCCCCAGGTTCCGGTACCAAGCAAGTCAATCAGTTTTGGCATTACCAGGCTCCTTGGGTAAAGGGAGTTTGGATTTTGACATTAAAATAATCGTGTCAGAATATTAGGAGTATTGCAATAAAATTTCATCTTTTCCCCAAAACCAGGATATTTAAATTTGGCCAACAGATAACACCTGGAGTTGGACACCAGTTGGGAATGCAGATTTTACACACGGAGTGTCCCTGTCTGAATTTTCGGTCACTGTATCCACGATGTCATGGTACACACAGAAGTTAGGTAAAATTTACTGAGAAGGGAATAAAAGAGTGAATCTCTCTACCCTGCTGATGTTGCACATGTGATAAGCTTCTTTTTGTTTTTTTAAAGATTTTATTTATTTATTTGACAGAGGGAGAATGAGCACAAGCAGGGGGGGATGGGAGAGGGGGAAGCAGGCTTTCCGCTCAACAGGGAGCCCGATATGGGCTCGATCCCAGGACCTGGGATCATGACCTGAGTCAAAGGCAGACGCTTTACTGACTTAACTGAGCCATCCAGGCACCCTGCGATAAACTTCTTATGTTAAAAATCCATGGAGTGAGCCTAAATGTTTCTTTTTTTTTTTTTTTAAAGAATTTATTTATGTATTTGACGAAGAGAGAGAGATCACAAGTAGGCAGAGAGGCAGGCAGAGAGAGAGAGGGAAGCAGGCTCCATGCTGAGCGGAGAGCCCGATGCGGGGCTCGATCCCAGGACCCTGAGATCATGACCTGAGCCGAAGGCAGAGGCCTTAACCCACTGAGCCACCCAGGCGCCCCTAAAAACAGCACTGGTTCTACTTGTGATGAGAGCGTGTCCTGCTCTTTTTTTACATAAGAAAGAACATCAGCGCTCCAGACACTAAGTTATCATTTTACTTAGCAAAGTTATTCTGGATTTAAAACTGCTCCTCAAACGCAGAAAAGTTTCATTTACACATGTCTCTGCATCACCGAATTGAATTAGCGTAGATGGTTTTAGCTTTCCCTGAGAGGGTGCATGGACTGTTCCCTCTGATGGGATGAGCTTGGTTGTTTAAAGGACATAGCAAACGCTCCCGCTGGGCTGGCGGTGGTTGCCGAGGCCCAGGAGCGCAGCAGCCCGAGCTGAGCAATGCCGAAGTGGCAAGAGGATGAGAGCAGGGAGACAGGCACAAAGGGAAAACCTGGCAACGAAAGAACATTCCACCATAAGCACAGAGGTCAGAAGAGGGGGGAGCAGTGAGGAAGTCGGTGAGGGGCAGAGACACTCACAGGAGAAAAAGGGCAGGGTGGGAAGGGAGACCAGAGGGCTCCCTGGGACGGCACAGCCACATGCACGTCAAGCCCTATATCCCCTACTCACCCAAGTATGGAAGCAAGAAAAATATTCTAAAAACAATTCTAGTAAAATCACCCAAGTGAGCTCCCAAGAGATGAAATCAGAAGTTCAACTCATTCTAGGGGCGCCTGGGTGGCTCAGTGGGTTAAAGCCTCTGCCTTCAGCTCAGGTCATGATCTCAGGGTCCTGGGGTCAAGCCCCGCATCGGGCTCTCTTCTCGGTGGGGAGCCTGCTTCCCCCTCTCCCTCTGCCTGCCTGTCTGCCTACTTGTGATCTCTCTCTTTCTGTATCAAATAAATAAATAAAATCCTTAAAAAATAAAAAAAGAAGTTCATCTCATTCCTCCCTGAATCCTCAGCACCTGATGGGAGACAGCCTTAGGAGAATTTTGCTGAGAGCACGCAACCAGGTTAGGATTAAAAAGGAGTTTGGAGGCGCCAAGAGGGGCTCAGTCATTTAAGCAGCTGCCTTCAGCTCTGGACTTGATCCTGGGATCGAGTCCGCATTGGGCTCCCTGCTCAGCGGGGAGCCTGCTTCTCCCTCTCCCTCTGCTGCTTCTCCTGCTTGTGCTTTCTCGCGCGCGCTCTCTCTCTGTGTCAAATAAAAAAAAGAAGTTTGCACTTACAAGCAAACCCACTATCTCCCGGACACTTTACTTAGTTCAAAACTCCACTCTTGCAGTATTAAGGAAATTGCAATCATAAGTGATATTTTAGTTTTGAAATCTTCAAAACTCTTTTCCTGCCAGGGTAAGGCAGAATTTATTGAAGTATCCTCCTCAGAATGGAGAAAGCAGTATTCGGAAACAATCTGTTCAGCATTATCACAGGAACACAAATTAGTTTTGTTCATTGTCGATCTTTGGAGGTTCTTAAAACAGCACAAATTAACAGATCAATAGAATTTTAGGAAAGGGAACCATCACGCATAAAAAATAACTTCACAGGAAAGACAACTTTAAAATAGCTTCCACTGCTTGCTAGGTGTTAGCCAGTAGGAAAAACAGACATTAGGAGGCTGAGGAAGGAACACTCCACTTGGTTCTAATACAATCAGGTGAATTCAAATGCACACCCCCACCATAAGTGTTCACAAAGTAGGGAGACGCACCAGGGGAGCTCTGACCCCTTTTCACCGTTAATACCTAAAAAGGTAAAACTAGACCTGTCTGTTTCCCAGAGGGTCAACTTAATTACCGGTGTGGAAAGCAGAGGTCAGAGAAAGGTGATCTTTTGGTATTACAGTTAAATTTGAATACAGGAGTAACTTCTCTTTTGATAGTTCCCTGTATCAGAGGTCTGGTGAAAATAAACAAGGGAAGGAATACTGGGTCCAGTGTTTTACTATTGGCTCTGTTCATTATTTTTTAATGAAAACACTAGTTAATTATTTATTTATGATTTTATTTGAAAGAGAATATGAGTGGGGTGGGTAGAGGGAGAGGGAAAAGCAGGCTTCCCACTGAGCAGGGAGCCCAATGCGGGACTCGATCCCAGGACCCTGAGATCATGACCTGAGGCAAAGGCAGACACTTAACCGATGGAACCACCCAGGGGCCCCAACACTTATTTTTTTAAAGATTTTTTAAAAATCTAAATAATAGAAAGATTAATAATTAATAATTAATAGGGAAAAAAAGATTTTTTTACTTAAGTAATCTCTACACCAAATGTGGGGCTCGAACTCACGACCCCAAGAGGAAGCGTTGCATGCTCCACCGACAGCCAGCCAGGCGCCCCTCTATTTAATTTTTTCTAACTTTAAGAAGAAATTGTGGTAAGATATGTCTAACATAAAAGTGCAATTTTAATAACTGAGTGGCATTAATCATATTTACAATGTTGTGCTACCACTACCAGGAGCGACTTCTAAAATTTTCATCCACCCAAACAGAAACTCTACACTCATTAAGCACTTTGAAACAATTTCAAGAGGAAATTAGGAAGGAAAAAAAATCATAGTCCATAGAAGGCTGACTTGTAAGTGGTAATAAAAATCTGGTTAAACTAAACAAATGAATGAATACTGGATCCAGTGCTTTACTATTCTATCCAACTTTGTCCAGAAGAAACAAAGACTCGTTGCTGGGGAGCTGACCGGAGGAGGCAATGCAGGGAGCCAGGAGGCCAGAGACCTCATGGCCCATGATCCGAGCAAGCTCCTACAGGGCTCCACCTTTCCGGGAACTCTGGGGCCCACTTTAGCTCTGTTGCTTTTCCAGTTTCTACTTGAGGTTTGTTTTCTCCCCCCTGTGATGATGCAGAATTAGAAAACAAGGGCTAATAGATGGAACTTAAAAGCTTACTTGGAAAAAACTATAAGATGAAAAACAGGAAGAGTGGCTGGTATCCTAATTTTCAGGAGAGGAAAGGCAGCAGGGAGAGGTTAGCAGGACCTCTCAGCTAGCTGGTGGGTCTGATGTGACCGCAGTTTGTATACGACTTTTTTTTTTCCCTTTAACTTTTTTTTTTTTTTAAGATTTTTATTTATTTATTTGAGAGAAAGAGAGAGCACAAGCAGAGGGAGTGGCACAGGGAGAGGGAGAAGCAGGCTCCCTGCTCAGGACTCGATCCCAGGACCCTGGGATTATGACTCAAGCTGAAAGCACACACTCAACTGATGGAGCCACCCAGGCGCCCACTTTTTTTCCCTTAACTTTAAAAACTGTGTTAACAAACAAAGGAGAACATTCATCTTGATCCTGTCCAGCATTTTTTATTTTGTTTTGAGCAGCTTCATTCCTGTTCAGAAAAACTTGGGATTATGTATAATATTTGACTTAGTTCAAGCAATTAAGTATGAAGTTTGTTCCAACCTACAGCTTATACATTAATAGGACAAGAAAGAGAAGACTCACAACGTACAACTTAATGACTTAGAAATCCACCCAGTATCTCCTTGTCTTACAGTATTTAAAAATGTTTCCTTTGTTCTGTTGTATTGTTTTAAAGAATTAAAAAATATATCAATAATTATAAGAGGATGTATTATGAGGGGAAAAATAAGATTTCCTTACAAGAATGTAACTAATCTTGTCTTGATCATAATTGCCGGAACTGCCAAAAGTCACAGCAGTATAAAAAACAGCGTTCGTGACACTTACTATCCCCAGAGGCATGCAATAAAAGTTCCTGAAGTATAAGCATCATGATCGAAAGTCATCTTATTCAATCCATTAAACAAAAACAAAACTACTAATTATCAAAAGTTTATGTTAAGTAGATTTTCCCCTTCTGCTGGGAACTGGGGAAAATTTACAAAAACAAGGCACTAGTTCGCAGAGATGTGCTTGTAAAATTTCATTGTACTTTTAATTGCCCTTCTGTTAAATCCCACACTTACCTCTGCAATCTCTATCCTTTTTGCTAGATCATCAAGAGAAAGACTGCTCTCGTCGGAAGGCAGATCCTCCTGCAGACTGTAGGAGGCTTCTTCAGGAGAAAGATCTGGAAGGAGGTCCGAGTCCTCCTCCTGGGTGTCCTCACATGACAAGGAGTCTTCAGCATCTTTTAAGCATCCTTCCAACAGGCTGTTCAAATAGTCTTCCGTCTCTTTATTGACTTGCTCGTCCTCACCCCCCCTCTCCTCGGGGGCCATACACACCTCCAGACCCCCGGCACTTAAGTCAGATTCTTGATTACTCTCGCCGAGAGCCCTCCCAGAGCGCTCTGGGCCCGGCGGCCCCCGCGGTGATTTTCCACCGCTCTCTGTGAGATCGGGTTGCTGCAGCTCATTGAATTCACTGTTTTCAAGTCGGCCTGTGGGCAACGCCTCCGAAGCATCCTTCAGTGGCAGGCGGAGTCCCTTTCTTTGAGTCTGGGAATACCGTCCCTCAGGGGCGGGCGCAGGGGCTAGGAGGGCAGAGCTGGCTGAGATCAAGGGCTCGAGCATGGGCTCGCTGGGGAGCGACGTGGAGGGGGCTGCGGCGGGGGGTGCGGCGGGGGCTGCGGCGGGGCCTCCTATGGAGGCCACATCTCCGCTGGCCTGTGTCAGAGGCAGCTGCAGGCGGCTGTCATCCTCCCAGGCGTCCCCAGACCGGCTCCCCGCCGAGTCCCAGGGCTGGGCGTGGAGCTCCCGCGTGGCCTCGGCGCTGCAGACCGGCTCCTCCGTGTGGCCCTCCCCTGCAGTTACCAGCAGGCTCGGGGGCTCGGCCCGCCTGTCCATCCGGGGACAGCAGGGGTTGGTCTCCTGGGTTCGCTCTGGACGCTGGCTTTCTTCCCTTGGCTCCGGGTCAAGACAACTTTCACTCTCTGAAGACGGAGGAAAACAAGTTGTTTTAAAGTTCAAGACAACACTTGGCACAGGAGGGAAGAGAGAGAGGACATAGGTGAATTAATACGTGTGACACAACAAAATCCGAGACCTCTGAGTGGAGATTGGATCTGCTCGGATTAACGGTGTCTTTAGAGAAAGGAAATACTCTGTTCAGGCAATAACCCTTTACCTATAGAAATTAAGAGATTGTTCAGAACATGTTAAGAATATGAATATGTAATTTAATCTTCATTGTTGTTGAAAAAGTCATTTTTCAAAAGTAGAGGGATATTTTTTGGAACTTTATTGGCTTTCTGTATTTCCTTTCATATTTACCCTTTACTGAAGATCAGATTTATACTGTTATTTTTATGGATTTTTCAGTTTTATTTATTTATTTAAAGATTTTATTTATTTATTTGACAGAGAGACACAGCAAACAGCAAAGAGAAGGAACACAAGCAGGGGGATTGGGAGAGGGAGAAGCAGGCTTCTCACTGAGCAAGGAGCCCCATGTGGGGCTCGATCCCAGGACTCTGGGATCATGACCTAAGCCAAAGGCAGCAGCTTAACAGCTGAGCCAGCTAGGCACCCTGGATTTTTCAGTTTTAAAGACTACTTACTGTGGATGAAGAGGATTCGTTCTCTCGGTTCTTTCTATTCCTTCCCCCCAATGATATATTATTCCCCCTTCTAGCTTCCCACTACAATTCAACACAATTCTGGGGCAAATCAATATTCACATTTACCCTGCTATGGCTTTGTAAATATTATTCACAACTGACCCACGCACTGTGTATGAGGATACATTTTCCTTTCTCATTTCCACTTTATTTTGTGTGCTGTTGATAGCTGCTCATTCCTTCATTTAAAAAAAAATCCTTGCCAGGGTGCCTGCGTGACTCGTCAGTTAAGCGTCCGACATCAGCTCTCAGGTCATTATCCCAGGGTCCTGGGATCGAGTCCTGCGTCGTCAGGCTCCCTGCTCAGCGGGGAGCCTGCTTCTCCCTCTGTCTCTTCCCCTTCCCCCAGCTCATGCTATCTCACTTTCTCCTCTAATGAATGTTAAAAAAAAAAAAAATCCTTGCCTATGTATTTCCAAACGCTGACATATTTACAACTATAGCGTATGTACCAACAGATAATCTATCAGTTTTAAAACATATCCTTCTTGGGAACCTGGCTGGCTCAGTCAGGGGAGCATGTGATTCTTGATCTCAGAGTTTTGAGTTTGAGTCCCATGTTAGGTCCAGAGATTACTTAAAAAAGCAAGCAAACAAACAAACCTTGAAAAAAACAAACAACATACTCTTCTTGAGCCCCTAAGCAGAGCTCCTCTCTATCTCTAGGCTGGCTACACAGACCTGGTCCTGGAATTCCCTCTAGTTCTGTGTGGGGAACATTGTTTCTGAATCCCAGCTCTTTCTCATTGTTTATTCTCTCTTGGAATTTTTTTTTTAAGGTACATGGAAGGCAAACTTCAGATTGTTCAGATCGGAGTCTTTTCCTTCACCCTTGACTAAAACTTTGGTTGGGTTGTTTTCTATATTGGAGGCGACTTCCTGTCACAGCCTGGAAGGCACTGCTGAACCGTGTTCCGCTTCCGGTAGGGCCGTAGAGTCTCTCAATCAATACAAATACCAAACCCGTCACCTACATTTGCTTCCTAGAAGATTTGGATTCTTTTCTTTATATCTGATGTCCTGAAGCTTTGTAAAGGTTTTCATTCTTTGTATTAGGTACTTGGTGGGACTTTCAACCTGGAAATCATGACCTGGGAATTTTTTAATTTTATTTCCCTACTCATTTGTCCCGTTGCTTTCTATTCCCTCCCTTCAGAATGCTTGTTTTCAGATTTGGGCCTCACGGACTGATCATCTCTACCTTTTCTGCCACACTGTTCCTCTCTTTGCCTTTGGATTAACTTCCTGAGATGCTGCCTCAGTTTTATCCTTAAACTCTTCTAATTAATTTTTTAATTTTAATTTTTTTTTTTTTTACAGAGAGAGAACATGAGTGAGGAGTGGAGGGGCAGAGGGGGAGAGGGAGTGAACTTAAGCAGGTCTCATGCTCAGCACGGAGCCCAACGTAGGACTCAATCTCATGATTGTGAGATCATGACCTGAGCAGAAATCAAGAGCCAGAGGCTAAGCTGACTGAGCTACCCAGGCACCCCATAATTAATTTTTTATTGTGGACATCACACCTTTTATCTTCTAAGAATATTTCCTTTCTCTGGATGTTTTTCTTATTTTTTTATTTATTCATTTGAGAGAGAGACCGAGACCGAGCAGGGAGACAGGCAGAGGGAGAGGAAGGAGCAGACTCCCTGCTGACCTGGGAGCCCAACATGAGGCTCGATCCCAGGACCTGGAGACCATGACCTGGTTAGGTCAGACGCCTAACCATCTGAGCCATCCAGGCGCCTGTTTTTCTTTTCTTATTGTAAATCGTTCCTTATTCTTTTTTTTTTTTTTTAAGATTTTATTTATTTTTTTGAGATAGAGCAGAGGGAGTGGTAGAGGGAAAAGCAGACTCCCCATGCTGAGCAGGGAGCCTGATGTGGGGCTCGATCCTGGGACTCCGGGATCATGACCTAAGCAGAAGGCAGGCACTTAACCCACTGAGCCACCCAGGTGCCCAAAACCGCTCCTTATTCCTTGTTTTCATATATACAGTATTCTCTCTAATCTGTGACACGGTTCATTTCCTTAGTTTTCATCTGTTCTCTCCATTCTATTTCCTTTGAGCTTCTTTGGGTTTGACCGACTGGTCTGGTTTCCGTCTTTCCTATCTGAGGCTTTCTTAAATGAGGCAACAAGCAGCTCTGTGGTTAAAGGCAAGTCTTCTCCAAGAGTGGTCAGTCCTCAACATGGGAAGAAGGCGGCCTGAGCCATTCGCTAGGAGGCCTTTAACATGATTATCTGCAGGTTTTATCTCCTGGATGAGTAGTCAGTTTCCCAGAGAGGAAGCAAGAGACCACCGCCACAGTTGTAGATGCTAGCTGCAGAAAGCAGGCTAACGTTCTCACCATTCAGGTGGTAAGATTTTCACTCAGTCCCCATTTTCTATATAACGCCCCCTCCTTGAGTTGCGCCTAATCCACGTCTACATTTCCTCTAGCTCAGGTGCTCTATGAAATAAATGTCAGCCTCTCACTTGGCAGAAAGGGCTTATAAAGGTCAGGGTGCCTGGGTGGCTCAGTGGATTAAAGCCTCTGCCTTTAGCTTGGGTCATGGTTTCAGGGTCCTGGGATTGAGCCCCACATCGGGCTCTCTGCTCAGGGGAGAGCCTGCTTCCCCCTTTCCCTCTGCCTGACTCTCTGCCTACTTGTGATCTCTCTCTCAAATAAATAAATACAATCTTTAAAAAAAAAGGGGGGGGGCTTACAAAGGTCTAAGTGTTTCTTGTATAGTCTTTTGGCCCAACCTCGCCACTGCCAGTCCAACCCTGAATGCTTGATGTCAGAGTCACCTCCATGCTTCCCATTCCCAAACCTTTCCAGGCAGGACTCAACACTGTTTCCATAGACACTCAGCTTTCTGCTTTCTCTGGTGTAATAAGACAGTTGCCACCCATCCACCTGCTTTTGAGCTTCTGGAACTTTCTGGATGTCACATCTGGTGCTACATCCTTGTTGATTCTGAAGCTGTGGGTTTCTGCCTTTAAGGATGCATTTCTGGAGGCGTCTGGGTGGCTCAGTCATTTAAGGGTCTGGCTTCGGGTCAGGTCATGATCTAGGGGTCCTGGGATAGAGCCCGCATTAGACTCCCTGCTTAATGGGTAGTCTGCTTCTCATTCTCTCTCCGCCGCTCTCTCCCCACTAGTGTGCACCCTCTCTCTCTTTCTCTCAAATAAATAAATAAATAAATAAAATCTTTTAAAAAATAAAACCCATTGGGGCGCCTGGGTGGCTCAGTGGGTTAAAGCCTCTGCCTTCGGCTCAGGTCATGATCTCAGGGTCCTGGGATCGAGCCCCGCATCAGGCTCTCTGCTCAGCAGGGAGCCTGCTTCCTCCTCTCTCTCTGCCTGCCTCTCTGCCTACTTGTGATCTCTTTCTCTCTGTCAAATAAATAAAAAAAATCTTAAAAAAAATTAAAAAAAATAAAACCCATTAAAAAAAAGAATGCCTTTCTGATATCTCAGTGGTGTTCCAATAAAAAGTGAAGGTAAATGTCTGATCCATTCTGACTGATCAAAAATATTTTCTGAAATTTTTGACAAGTATGCATTCTAGTATAAAACTTATTGTTGGGGGCACCTGGGTGGCTCAGTGGGCTAAAGCCTCTGCCTTTGGCTCAGGTCATGATCACAGGGTCCTGGGATCAAGCCCCACATCGGGCTCTCTGCTCAACGGAGAGCCTGCTTACCTGCCCCACCCCCCCCCCCCCGCCGCCTACTTGTGAACTCTCTGTCAAATAAATAAATAAAATCTAAAAAAAAGAAACAAAAAAAACTTATCATTAATGTTTGTTAGTATTAGCAAGAATTTCTGTTAATTGGTGGTCCTGAACCCAAAGATCTAGTGACTGAGTCTGTTACTCCCTACTGCATTCACCCACACCTACTAAACAAAAACTCCACTCTGATTAAAAAAAAAAAAAAGGAGTAAGGGCTGAGTACATGACAGATGCTTAATACACACTGAGTTGAAGGGGGAATTCTAAAAGGAGCAGTTAGACTTAACCTAAGTTCTAACACATAATCTACAGAAATGTCCCTGTTGCTGAGTTACTCTTTCCCATTCCCCCAGGAGTTTTCTCTCTCTCTCTTTTTAAAGTTTTATTTTACTTTTATATTTTTATTTTTTTTTTAGTAATCTCTACACTCAACGCAGGGCTCGAACTCACAACCCCAAGATCAAGAGTCATGTGCTCATCCGACTGAGTCAGCTGGGCGCCCCTCCCATGAGTTCTCTTTATGGTAAAAGCCCCCACGCAATTCACGATGTAAGACTAAATCATTCATGAGTTAACACGTCTTATACTTTCTGAATTTATCTCATTAATTTACAGTAAGTGCCAACATTCGAGTGGTATCAGGACTGAAGAAGACATTTTCACAGTACACTGAAAAAAAAAAAGTATGAAATGTTGCTAATGTACAGCTTGCACAGAGGAGAATTCAAACCTAAAATTGTTCATGCCTAGTCATCAGGAAAAAGTTAAAACCACAGTGATATTCACGTCCCCTAAAATGACTACAATAAAGACTGACGACAGAAAATGCCAGCAAGGAAGGATGTGGAGCACCAGGAACCCTTGCACGCCGCTGGTGGGTATAAACCACACAACTGCACTGCAGAACGGCCTGGAAGTTTCTTGTAAAGTTGAAAATGTACCTTCCCTATGACCAGCAATTTCACCCTCAATTTTTTCCCCAAGAGAAATGGAACAGAGATCCACAGAAAGACTTCCCAGAAGTTCTATTCATCCCCTCCCCCACTCAGGCTCTCTCTCTCTCTCTCTGACTCAAATAAACAAAGAAATAAAATCTTAATTTTTTTTTAATTAGAAGTTTTATTCATATCCCCAACCTGGAAATAACCCAAATGTCTATCCACAGGTGAATGGATAAACAAATTGTGGTATAGTCAAAGAGTGGAATAGCACGCAGCAATGAAAAGAAATGAACTAATCTCACAAATAACAATATGGGTGACTCTGAAAAACAGTACACTGAGAAATTCTATTTATGTTAAATTCCAAAGCAGAGAAAACCCCCACCAGTAACAGGAAACACTGGGTTGCCTGGGCCTGGAGATGGGAGGAAGTGACTATAAAGAGAATTGGGAGGAGGATTTTGGCATGATGATGTGCTAAAGCTTGATTGGAGTAGTAGTTATGTGAGTATACAGCTGTCAAAACTCCCCCAATTACACACTCAAAATAGTTATATTTCATTGCATGGAAATTATACCTCAATAAAGTTGATAAAAAATGGGAAGGGAGGGGTGCCTGGGTGGTTGAGTCAGTTAAGCATCTGCCTCTTGATTTCGGCTCAGGTCATGATCTCAGGGTCATGAGCCCCGAGTCGGGCTCCGTGCTCAGTGTGGAGTCTGCTTGAGGTTCTCTCTCTCGTTGCCCTCTTCCCTTTGCCCACTGCCTTCGTGCGTGTGCATTCTCTCTTTCAAAATAAATACATCTTTTTAAAAAATTAAAAAAATTAAAAATGGGAAGGGAAAGAGAAGGAGAAAACCCAGGATGATGGTTTTCTCGGCGGGGGGGTGAAAGCAGGAGATGAGGCCTACAGGAGACAGGGAGCGGACGGGAACACACAGATAGTTGTAACGGAACTGACAGTAATTCCATCTTTAGTTGGGCATTAGGCATACGGGTCTTCATTTTGTTCTTATTTATTATAATGTTTTATGTAACAAGTATTATTTTTTATGTATAAAATATTACCTGATAAAAATTAAGAAAACTGGGGTGCCTGGGTGGCTCAGTGGGTTAAAGCCTCTGCCTTCGGCTTGGGTCATGATCTCAGGGTCCTGGGATCGAGCCCCGCATCGGGCTCTCTGCTAGGCAGGGAGCCTGCTTCCCCCCACCTCTCTCTCTGCCTGCCTCTCTGCCTACTTGTGATCTCTCTCTGTCAAATAAATAAATAAATCTTTTAAAAAATTTAAGAAAAATATAAATTAATAAAAATGCATGGACTTCAAGGTCAAGGTCAGAAAACTATAGAGTCTGGCTTTGAGTTCTAATGAATTCTATTCTTGGATAAGTCAATTCTTGGAGTTTCTTAAAAATAATTCAGCCTAATTTATGTTGGTTGTTAAGAGGAAGAGATGAAATAATATATATATAAAGGTGTTCTAAAAATATAAAATGCTGGGGTCCCTGGGTGGCTCAGCTGCTTAAGTGTCTGCCTTCGGCTTAGGTCATGATCCCAGGGTCCTAGGATCAAGCCCCACATTGGGCTCCTTGCTCAGCAGGGAGCCTGCTGCTCCCCCTGCTTGAGCTCTCTCTCTCTCACACAAATAAATAAAATCTTTAAAAGAAAGAAACAAAAGAAAATATAAATGCTGTGTAAATTATTTGAAGAGTTTTAATGGTAGGTTGATTATAAAAGTAGTAATGAGCAATATACAGAGAACATTAACAGAACAGTGTTAGCAGGAGCAGCGAGAGTATGGGAAGGAGGAGGAGGAGAAAGAGCCATGAGCATATCCCGAGTTCTTCCCTCCTGCCAGGTACCACTCTGAACTTTTGACATGAAATGACTAATTTAATCCTCATAAGAATCTCATGAGGTAAGTACTATTAGTGTCCACACTGGGAGCTGAGGAAAGAGAGGCCCAGAGAAGTCAACAACTTGTCTAAAATCACACAGTTTTACATGGTGGAGACAGGATTCAAACCAGACCAGTCTGGTTCCGGAAACGATGACTTTAACCACTACACAAAAAATGGCAAGTTACATATTACAGAAGGAGCTTAACACTAAGGACTCTGGAGTGAAAGAATAGGGAAAGGAAAGTCTAGATCGAAGTACATGTTGGATGTTGTTAAAAAATGAGGACTAGGAGGTAAAACAAGAACAATCTATTTAATACCAGTCATTTAAAGGATTAGTTCCATATTTCTCTTTTTCCTCACATTCTTACATTTCTATGCAACTATTCAGGAAATAACCAATCTGAGGAAACTAATTCTGGGAGAGTTGACCTACTTCTTTAAAAGATACTGTTTTACCAGACTTGGCAAGATTTCTCTCCCCAGAATTTACCTTCCTCATAACCTGGTTGTCAGTGAGATGTCTGCATTGGGAAAGTCTTGTTAATGCATACAGTTTACTCAGCAGAACGATGCTGCGTTCAGTTACAACCCAGAAGACCCAGGTTCTAGCTGTGAATCGAAGCACAGTCAAGTGACTTACACATGGTGGCTCAGTTTCCTCATCTGTCCCACGCACCTCACAGCAGAGGCCAAGCTGGAAAGCTAGACGCAGCACCAGGCCTGAGCCACAAAGCAACCGGTGCTCCCGGTCAGACCAACCAGACGGTAACGGCACCAGTCCCAAAGCACAGGCCACGGAGACGCAGCCACGCCCAAACCGGTGGCTGGTTTGTGAATTTCTCCCTCTTTAAGATCTTTATAAAGCTCATTTTACTATGGATTTCCAATATAAAAATGACTGGAAAAGAAGAGACAGCCGCTGTAGTATATAGTCTAGAGGTTCCTCCAAGAATTAAAAAGAGATTTACCAGTTGATCCAATAATTCCACTACTAAAAAACACTAATTTGAAAAGATGGGCACTCCTATGTTTATCGCAGCATTATTTACAATAGCCAAGATATGGAAGCAGCCCAAGGGTCCACTGACAGATGAACGGATAAAGAAGATGTGATGTATATATACAACGGAATATTACTCAGCCATAAAAAAGAATAAAATCTTGCCTTTTGCAACAATATGGATGGACCCAGAGCGTATTATTCTAAGTGAAATAAGTCAGCCTGAGAAAGACAAATGCTGTATGATGTCACTCACATGTAGTAAAACAAAACTGAAGAAGCAGACAAAACACAGAATCAGGCCCATAATATAGAGAATGAACTGATGGCTGTCAGAGAGGAGAGGGAATGGGGAGGATGGGCAAAATGGGTGAAGGAGAGTGAGAGATACAGGAGTAAGAAGTCAAAAGAATAAAAAGTACAGCACAGGGAATATATAGTCAGTGATACCATAATAGCATTATACAGTGAGGACGGAAGCTACACTTGTAGGGAACCCAGAATAATGTATAGACATGTCCAGTCACTATGTTGTGCACTGAAACTAATGTAACATTGTATATCAACTATGCCAAAAAAAAAATCAGAAACTTATTTATACATTTTTTTTATAGATTAGGGGTAAAAGGTAGGAAGAGAAGTTTGCATTTCAAAATGCAAAATATAAAATAAAATTTTATTTGAGAAAAATCCAATTTCTTTTTTTTTTAAATTTATTTATTTGAGAGAGAGGGAAAGCACAGAGGGAAAGGGAAAGGGAGAAGCAGACTTCCTGCTGAGCAGAGAGCCTGACGCGGGGCTTGATCCCACGAACTTTAGATCACAAACTGAGCCAAACACAGACGCTTAACTGTCTGAACCACCCAGGCACCCCGAAAAATTCAATTTCTTTAAAAAAAGAAAAAAAATAAATAAAAAGGAGAAGAGACAGAAAGAACAGAGTATAGTAGGAGTGACTTAAGGCAATATCCCAAATTCGCCTCACAGAAGAAAAGGGGATAAAGATGTGGGGCAGAGCTTTGTAAAGAGAAAAAGGCAGATTAAATTGAAGACATCATCACTATCATCTTATCTCTTTGGGCAACTCGGTCAAAACAGCTGATGCTGGGTGTTTACTGCGAGGGCTCTCAGGCCCAGGGACATGAAGCCTCAGACTATACATCAGTACTAAAATCATACGTCAGAAAAAAACAAACACCCTAAGAGTATTTACTTATCTTTATTTTCTAAAGTTTTTATAACAAACACACATAGTACTGTAAGAAAGAGTATCTAAAAATCTTTGAACTTTTGGCATAAGACACAGAAGTGGTATAAAATATATCATAAATGTTTTAGAAATGTATACATGCAAATTAAAGTATACCATAAGTCGGTTAACAAAAAAGGGGAAGAGAATAAATTGCCATAGGTACATTACCAAGAAACAGAGCTCTTAAATATCTAGATTTACAGCACAAATTTCTGGTAAAGTCTGTACAATAACTTGGTTTTTAAACAGAAAAGGGTATCTGAACCTACACCAAAATCAACGTTGTTTTAGAGTATTTTTGTGCAGTTTTGTCATGTTCTGTTAGATAAATATAACTATCTCCTGAAAACATGTAAATAACTTTATGTTTTTATAAGAAGTTAGATGTTATAATTCCTACTACTAGTTTTCTAAAAATAGGGTTACACAATATAAAAAGAATCTTAGTTTGCAATTTGGTAGGAAAGGTATATGCATAAAAAGGTGAATGCACAAATTGTAACATTTGTAAATTTAACATAATAATACTTGTAATTAATACTTGTAAATATAACACTTGTAAAATTTAAGAAGTAGGCATCTCTTATGTTCTTCTCTACTGTAAAAACATACCTGGTTCTTTGGCTGTGGCTCCTGTGTCCTTTGGGTCCTCGGAAACTATTAACTGCGTAAAGCATTTCCTTCCCAGAGGCTTTTCTACAGCTGCTATCTAAAAAGTAAAACAAACAAACAAAAAAAAAAAACCACACACTTTAGGGGAAACTGTTGTGTTAAGTTAGAAAACTGAAAATACTCCGAGAAAGGTTTCATTATTTCCTAAAACAGCCCATACAACACACATATGACTCTTAACATTTCTTCCCATAAATTATACTTTCGAGGAGACAGTCTCTTACCTTAGGTTTGGATAAAAGAGGACTGTAGAAAAAAAGAGAAAAAAAAGATTTAAAAAAATTACAGCAGCAATATGCTTCCAAACAAATGTCACTGAAATGGCTGTAAAAATAAATTATAGCTTCTCTGGATTCTAATATTAGCACAGAACCATTTCCAGTGCTGAAACATCACCACTGGTTCAAATGGTTCAAAGCGCAGCTCTCTCATGTGTTAGCTCCTTAGCTAGTCAATTACTACTGCAAACCCCCTTCTTTGGGGTAAATGCTGAGATCTGGAAAAAAAAAGTTAACAGTTTGCTAATAATGTAACGAGTATTTCACACATATATTTTTAAAATTTCAGTTTATGTCTTTATAGTCTGAAGTAGGTTATGATGGAAGAAAATTTTATTGGTATTATCCGTGGAAACAGGTAGCAAAAAAGGGAATTTTTAAATATTCTATGTTTTAGTGAATATCAAAGATAACAGAATGCATATGTCCACAGGAAAGGTGGGCACAAAAATATTTCTAGCCACTTTATTCATAATACTCAAAAGCCAGAAACAATCTGAATGTCAATTAACAATATCATGGACAAATAAATTGCTACACAATCCATACAGGAATAAAACCGAGCAAATTACCATTACATGCAACAACATGTAACACAGACATAGCATAATGATGGGCAAAAGCAGTTAATACAGAAATCTCCATTCTGTATGATTAGGTTTCTAAGAATTACAGAACAGGCAAATATACTGTTACAGAACTTAATGGTTATTTTGGGGAGTGGGTGCTGAGGGAGCATCCTGAGGGGCTGGGTTGTTCTGTGTCTTGGTCAGAGTGGTCGTTACATAGACATAGATGTGTATAAAAAACCTTCACTGAGCTTCTGTGCTTTAATGTATGTAGAATTAAAAATTATTTTTTATAGTAAAAAATTTAGGAGTAATAATTTTGGAGGGGGTTATCCAAATTTGAAGCATAAAAATGCCATGCCGATATTATATTAAATATTTGTTTTCAAATAGTTAAAACACCTGCAACACAGTAAAAAAATTATTAATTCCATGAGAACGGCAGGGAAAGTGTCTATATACCAAATATTTTGAAAGAACACAGTCTCCTTTATCTATTGTAAAAGATTCTATTATTTTCAAACTCTATGAAGTTGAAAGTTAATCTATTTAACATGCTGAGAAATTAGGTTATAATGCAGAGTCCCTAAAAACACTGTTTCCAAGGTTCAAATCAACAGCAGAAAACTGTCCTCATGAGAGGAGAATGAACATCATTTCTGAATCTACAAAGATTCTTCAAAGGCTGGTCTCCAAAATAATCAGAGCCTAATGCAACTGTCCACAGTGGGTCTGTTTCATTACTGACAAGTAAAGAGTTTTCGTTTACTCTTTGTGATTCTGGAAGAAAAGAAAAAGTTATCCACAGGATGGAATCTTGCAGTATCTGTATCGAGGATTCTTGCTGTACATCCCAGAAATCTCGTTTAAACGTCACTAATTTAATACTATCATGTACCCTCACCTGCAGAATTCTGAGTCTTAGAAAAATGAATTCAAAAAATATATTGAAGTGCTCTATTATTACTATGATTTAGTTTTAAAAAATCCCAATCTTTGATACAAATCAAGCAATTTAAAATTATCTGGTAAATGTAAAAAAAAAGTTTATCTCGTAAATGTAGCTTTCTTTCTGCAGTACTTTGGTTAAGTATTGCACTGTTTCTGCTTCCCGCCATTAGATAAATCTTACAGATGTGTTTTCACAACATACAAACACTGGAAAATGACTACAATAAAAATCCTAATACACAATTTTTTCCTATTTCAATCACCTAATCTCTTAACCAAAAAGAGATCAAAACTAAAAGTTATATTTTAAAATTTCTGATTAGAAGGTGCTCTGAACTTACGTAAAGTTAAACTTTTACTGAGTTCCCAGAAACTATGATAAAAGCCAATCAGATAAAAGCTAATTATTTTATTTTATCTGTTTTAATTTCCCTCACTGAAAAACATTAACAAATAAAAAATGGATCATAAATTTCAAATATGCAGTGCTACAGGGCTTCTTCAATACTCTATTTCAACTCATTCTACACAAATGCTGATGTACTTACTCTTGGTGTGTTGTGCAAAACTTAGTAAGCTGTTCGAAATCTTCACCATTAAATCCTTTTTCTGAATTCCTTAGAGATGTAACTGTATGTGGTTGTACGGTTTTCCATTTTGTTTCTAAATTTAAAATATTTGTTAATTACTATTACAACACATATTTAGGGAGGCAAAAGTAGTTAATTGGCACCGCCAGTCAAGATCCCCATGCAAAGTTATCTTCTCATACAACCCAAGTTAACACAGTGAGAAAAAGCTAAGTGATTACTTTTCAATATGAGTAAATATTATCCCAGGGACTAAATTAGCCGGTAGGGCATGCCAAGGGATTGGAAGAAATGCAAACAGTTGTAAGTGTGTTCTTTTCCTGGCATTGATATGAAGAGCAAAATATAGAGAGAAATTTTCTCACAATGACATAGACTCATGGTAAAATTGCTACTTTCTTTGCAACATTAACTTAACTGTTGAAGCATCTCTTTCCTGACTTACAAAACCAGGTCAAATACCTCAAATTTCTAGATAGGAAGGTGTTAGATTACTGATAATTGCACAGCCCATGTGAATCTGTACTTACCCCACTCTTCTTGAATGGCAGAAAGATTTGCGAGCAATTTCTCATGATACAGTCGTTCAAGCTGAATGAATTTCATTGCTTTCTCATCTGAATAGAAAAACTGAGGAAAATAGAAATCCAGACTCTTTACATTTAGCCTCATATTGGAAGAATATCCTCTTGAAACTGGGAAATTTGGAGCTTACCAAATATTAAATTAAATATTTAATATTAAATATTTTTAAATTAGGGTTTCTTAGTTTGGAGTAGGTAAGTTTTGATGCCATAGCTACTCGGGTTCCATTCTGTCAACAAACAGAAACGAAAAAAGGGTTTTGATGCTCAGGGACTGCCTGCTTGCAGGTGTATCTCTAGCAGAATCAATTAAAAGGAATTTAATTGGAAATAGGACCCACATGGAATCCTGGAACCTAAATGTTTCTCTTTTTTTTCCCTCTCCTTAAATCACTTCCTGTCAAGCCACTACATTACCCTCTAGTCAAGCGTGTGCTCCTGATTTCAACTCACCTTGACTCTTTACTTTTTTCTCACTGAATGCTTTTCTTCCACTAGACGAAAGGCTTGCAAGCCAAAACGAGGACAGAGCACATTAAATGGATCTTTGGTAAAAATTTAATTAACTGGCCAGAGTGATTTTCATAATTACGTGAGTCTACTCTTCTGTAGATTTTCCTATAAAGTTCTGCCTTCTCCATCTGTATCACACATTTAGCATCATATGAGGTTGTGGCCAATTGTCCAACTGTCTACCTTCCTCTGGGCCATGTTCTAAATGTTGACCCAGAAAGAGGAGAAGAGAAAAAAACGCTGGTTAGCTTTTTGCCCTTCCCATGATCACTTGGACATTCAGTTCTCTCTCGCATCTGTAGTCTTCAAAATATGCCGGGGATCATAAACCAACCCTGGGAGAAATGGGGGCAATTCCACTTTCCTCTGCCCGTGACGTAAAGTATACTGAAGTTTCTCAAATTTTACTGAACATAAAAGTGATCTGAAAAGCTTGCTGAAAATGTACATTCCGGGGTCTGAACTCTAGAATTCTGAGGCCCATGGATGTGCACACTACGAAGCCCCCCCACCGCCGGAAGTGGATGCTGGTCTACACTACATTACACCGTGCTCACTATTTGGTTAGAAAAAGAGGTCTAGCTTCCCTTCCACCAGAATTAGCTGTCCTGCATGCTTGGTCATGAGCTGTACTGTCTGAGGTGATTACCGCAGTCAATTTGACAGGAACCTGCTTGGAGATGCAGAACAAAGTCAGCAAGGTGAGGACGGACTTGAAATCACACAAAGAGGGAAACGCAGATGGTTAGGGCACGTTCTTTCTAGAGAGGCTATATGGGGCCATCCCTGGAGAAGAGAAGTGATTTTTACAAAGGGCAATTGGAAGACTGAGGGAAGAAATGTTTCCTATATAAAAGCTAATATGCAGTCTCACTTGACAGGAGTTGCTCTGTTTATTATGAGTGAAGAATTCAGTCTTCCGTCTGCAGCCCAAAGCTAGACTAAGACGCTCACGAGATTTACTATGTGTAACGTGCTCCCCAGGCTCTACCATCTAAATATCACTTGACTTGAACTTCTGTTTTAATTCAAAAGAAAGAAAACCCAATGGATTTTTAAATTATATATATTTTTAGCAATATGCTTTTTTCCTCCCCCTCCTAAATACACAAATATTTAGATTGTGGTAAAATTGGGGCTTCTTCATGGAAGGCCAAATTTGGGTGGTGCTAGAGAATTTTCTGGAATGGCAGAAATTGTTTACACCTTGCTTTCTGAGGTGGATACATGGGTGCATAAGCTGTTAAAAACCATCGAAAACTATATATATGTTATTGCATGTAAATCTCAATTTTAAAAAATGGGCAGTTCTCTATGAGTCCTATGAATTTCTTCCTGTAATTAAGAAAAGGATACAGTCCTCCTCCTGGAAATAGGACTCTGCTATCTGTTAAAAACAAAAAAAAAGAACAAAAGACAGGAGATTAACATTTGGATGAAAAGGCAAATTTGGAACAAATCAAGACCTTGATACTCTCCAAGCCTTTGACATCAGACTAAGAAAACTCTGAACTACACTCACCAGTTGAGAAGAAACCTGACTGTAGGTACAGGACACATTTCTGAAGTCACTGATCACAAGCAAAGCAAATGGACATATTCTTTGGTCTTTATAACAACCTCTCTCTCCCTATTCTATTTCAAATCAAAGTCGACTTCACCGGGTCATTAGAGTTTAGAAGTACAAACTCTAAGGAAAGAGGAAAATACTATGGGGCCTTATAACAGCGTAACACAGGTGAAAGAGTGATTCCGTATTGTAAATCAAAAAGTTAAAATGTGTGAAGTCACATGAGACTCATTCGCATTTCACCAAGTACCTCATGGGACACTGACTTTTGGTTCTCTTTCGATATTTCAGAAAATGCAGGGCCAAGCGCTAAAAGTTGAGCAATGATGCCTGGAACACATACAAAGTGCTGCACAGGATAAAGGCCATTGGGTGGGTGGGTGATGGTCCAGAGATTTGGGATCTGGTCCCAGTCGAGGCTTATCAGTTACTGATTCATTCCAAGGCATATTTAAATTGAAAAATTCTTTTTTTTTTTTAAATCGAAAAATTCTTTGATTCTGAACATTTTGGGATCTTTAACGTATATTTTTATTTAGACATAGCATTTGTAGATAGAACAATAGCAAAACTGAAAGTATTCACTGAAAATTTCACTGAGAAATACTTGCATAGCCTGTTGTCATAGTTAGAATATTTCGTATAAACAATTCACACTTTTTAAAAATAGTTTCATTCTTACTAAATCTCTAGTAAGAAAGGTGTTCATCAATAGATGCCTGCCTCCATTTTCCAGCTCCCTACTGATGCAAAGAGCGATATGGTACTTGTCAAGCCTATAATCTAGCAACAAAAGGAATGGTTTTTCATAAAAGACTCTTTTTTTTTAAGATTTTATTTATTTATTTGACAGAGAGATCACAGTAGGCAGAGAGGCAGGCAGAGAGAGAAGGGGATAGCAGGCTCCCTGCTGAGCAGAGAGCCCAATGCGGGGCTCGATCCCAGGACCCTGGGATCATGACCTGAGCCGAAGGCAGAGGCTTTAACCCACTGAACCACCCAGGCGCCCCATAAAAGACTCTTAATCATAGGAAACAAACTGAGGGTTGCTGGAGGGAAGAGGGTGGAGGGATGAGGTAACTGGGGGGCGGGCATTAAGGAAGGCATGAGATGGGCGAACCGAACCTACTTCTGAAACTAATAATACACTAAATGTTAATTAATTGAATTTGAATTTTTAAAAAAGGGATGGTTTTTCCCAAATCCCACAGTGGAAACAGCATAATTTTAAAGGAAAATATTTACCTAGCTTAAAGTTTATATTAAAACTTTAACATTTTTCTATGAGCAATATATACAAAGCGGACTCAATCACCTCTTTGTAAAGTTTTAGTTTAACCGAAAGCTTGAGTCCTACTTACTTTCTATTTTGAGGACTTTGCAAAGGATAAACTGATTTTGAACATTCTGCCTGCCTTTCCTCAGCTCATTTCATCTAACAATACCAACTGGAACCAAATCAAATTGTCAAGATTTAACCACTGTTTTACTTACAAAACAAGAATTCCACGTACTATGACCAGTAGGGTGCTGACACACACCTAACACCCGGCTCTCGAGGACTGGGGAGAGCCCTGACTTGCAGTGTTCACTCATTTCTCTGTTGTCAGTGCTTCCATCATAGACAATTTCAAGATACTGACACGATGGACGTCACTGAGTTCGGTTCTCACGAGCTATAGTAGCGAGCACCAGCACACCACTGGGCTACACCTAATAGAAATCACTTCCAGTGAAAAATCTATGGTACGGCATCAAATTTCTCTACTGTACATCACATCGAATATAGTCTTGGGTTGCCCATTAAGATTACATTTCTGGGGGCGCCTGGGTGGCTCAGGGGGTTAAGCCTCTGCCTTCGGCTCAGGTCATGATCTCAGGGTCCTGGGATTGAGCCCCACATCGGGCTCTCTGCTTAGCAGGGAGCCTGCTTCCTCCTCTCTGCCTACTTGTGATCTCTCTCTCTCTCTCTGTCAAATAAATAAATAAAACCTTTAAAAAAAAAAAGATTAAATTTCTGGCTCTTCAAAGCCATTCTGGTTGCCTCTTTGCATTCGTGCACCATTGGCACACGGTCATTTATAAAAAGCTTCCTAGTCTTATAAGCCAGACTCTCCGGCACTACAGAAATACACATTTCAATTAGCTTGCAGATTTCTGTGACAGTTCCAGTACCAGAAAAGGTAGGGTCACGGGACTCAAGGCTTCAGAAGTAGGGTCACGGGACTCAAGGCTTCAGAAGTAACAGGCATTTCCAGATGAAAGGGAGCTGGGGAAAATAAATACCCACCCCTGGGAAGTCTAGCAGGACAAGAGCAGATGGGCTTTCCTCCGATGTCCCATCGATGTCCTCTGATGTCTAAATCTGGGAGGTAGCCCGGTAGAAACAAATGTGAGGTGTGGAGGTGCATAACTGGACTACATTCTGGTCCTTCTGGTCCAAAGTTTGCCACTGCTAGCCATGTGACCTCAGACGTGTCCTTTCATGTCTCAAGCCTCGGCTCCCTTATCCGTGCAACAGGGACAGCAGTACCTGGCACTCTGCGAGACGGGCCTGCCAGGCGGCCGTCAGGACTAAGAGAGGGAGGGCGCACCTAGCGTGGGGGCCAGCACACAGCAGGAGGTGCTGAAAACGGTCTGTGAGTCTGAGTCCGAACCACAAGGGCAAGATGCAGAGGAGGACCATGTGAAGAAGTAAGTTGGAGATCACTTTGGGAAGGCAATAGTGTGAAGGTTTCGAGTTTTCAGGTTATTCTGGTTCGAGGCTCCTTTTACTTACCGGCAACCGGAGGTGGGAAGTAGGAAGGTGTACTTTTTGACCACAGTCACGGAGACTGGCTTCAAGGGTCCCAGTGGGTCCGCTGCCTGCCCGAGTCTGACACCAGTTTCAGTGCAAAGTCACCGAGCACAGAGTACCACGCTTGGGGTTTTTCTTCCCACTTCCGTGTGAAAAGCTTCCAAGTTTGTGACTTCAGTTATATACTTAGAGCTAACCTGCAGTCGTATTAACTAAGTGTGCGAAAGATTACTCATGCCGAGAGCAAGAGTTTTTAAATGGAATCCTCTAGAGTTTCAAGAGCTAAAAATACAAGTCCAGATCTGATGTAACTGCCGTCATGTTTCTAACAGCCTTTAGCACATATTCTCTGATGGAATATCACTTCAAAAATAACAACTGTCCCCAGAGGGACTCTCCCTCTCCAATTCCTCATCTCTGCTCACGGAACGGCCACTCGCCCAGCCTGGATCTCCCGGCTGTCTCGGACTTCCCTCATCCCCGTTCCCTGTCCATTCCAAGTCCCAGGATTCTTCCTTCAAGGGGACTGCAGTCCAGCCCTCTCTGCAGCCACTCCCACCGTCACAACCAGCATGCTTTTCTCACCTTACGCTTGAATTAGCAACATCTCCTTTCAGTTCTTATTCTCATTAAAATTATGCAAGGAGTCCAATAGTCCTATGATATATGTTCACAAAGCCCTGTCCTCCTGGCCTTTTCTCCATTCTCCAGGAGCAAGCACTCAGAGACCTTGTGGTTTCTTTCTCTTGTAACCTGTGTATCCCTAAACATGATGCCTATTTTGGCCATTTCTGGAGTATTGGGTGTTAGAAGATGAGGACTGAGCCTTTTGCTCCCCTGGTCCCAACGCTGCAAACACACAGCACACACACACTTTCACACTCACCTACGCCATACGGTTATATCGTAGCAATGGGTAGATAGCATTTGATGTTTGCCTTACTGTAAGCCAAGCCAGATAGTACACTCACTAGTTTTCCTTTCCTGAAAACCTTTTGTTTTCCCCGGAGTTACTTTTTCCTTTCCTTCTCCCCCGCCCCACTTTTTTTGGGGGGGGAGGGGAAGGCATAGTTTTCCATGCACTTGTCACTTATACAACTCCAAGCATGCCACCAAGAGTCTAAATCTTCCCTCAATACATTCAGATACAGCAAATAGTCAGAAATAGGAATATGATATAGACCTTTCTCCCCAGACTACTCTGGTCTGCTCCAAACAGAACTGAAGACTCTCTCCTTGGTACAGAGCTGTCATCTTAGAACATTCCTGCACCTCCAGACTCCCTTCACCCCTCTCCTGGGTAGCGTATTTGTGATATTTCACACTCTCCGGATCCAAGGTTTACCCCTCTGCTTTGGAGCAGCCTCTAGCGGCTTCCTCCGCAACGGGAGAAAGGAGACAGCAAAGGCCCTGAGGTAGGAACATTCTTGTATATCTGAGGAACTGCTAGGAGGCAAGTGGGCCTGGGAAGCAGTGAGTAAGAGGGGGCGTTTCAGAATTCAAGTCTAGGAGCTAACAGCCCCGATCCTGCAGGGTTTCACTGGCCATGTAAGGATTTTAGCTTTAACTCTGAATAATAAGAGAAGCCACCAGAGGGCTCCCAGCAGAGGACTGACAGGATCTGACTTAGTTTTCTCTGGGTCACAATGACAAGGACAAAGACAAACAGGGAAAGGGAGAGTGGGGGGGGCGGGGGCTGTCTAAAGTGATGAGTTCACTGCCAGAATCCAGGTGAGGTCTGAGTCCTGCACCTCGGGGGGGTGGGGAAGGCAACGAGGGAGGTAAGTAGGGGTCAGATTCCGGGTACATGTGGAAATAGGTCTGCAGCACGTACTCACTGGAGCTGGGTGTGGGGGAAAGAAAGAAAAGACGACTTCAAAGCATTTGGTCTTAGCAACTAAAGGGAAGGAGCTGCTGTTTAACAAAAGGGGGAAGGCTAGGGACGCAGAAGACTTGGGAGGAAAAGCAGAGTTTGATTTGGGATATCTTAAGTTTGAAGTGCTCTTCAGATAGCTCAGGAGGCTGTCTATTGAAGCCTAAGTTCAGAACTGCACACAGGAGAGCTCCGATGTGTAAAGATTAGTAAAATATATGGGCCCCCTGGGTGGCTCAGTGGGTTTAGTGTCTGCCTTCGGCTCAGGTCATGATCCCAGGGTCCTGGGATGGAGTCCCACATGGGGCTCTCTGCCCAGCGAGGAACCTGCTTCTTCATCTCCCTCTGATTGTGCTCTCTCTCTCTCTCTTAACAAATAACAAAAAAAAATCTTTAAAAAAATTAGTAAAATATTAGTAAAATATGGAGGCAGAGAAAGCATGCCAAGAAGGGAGGGTCCCAAAGGCAAATAAAGAAAGTGCTTCAAAATGGACTAGGTGGGCCCCTGGGTGGCGCAGTTGGTTGAGCGACTGCCTTCGGCTCAGGTCATGATCCCGGAGTCCCGGGATCGAGTCCCACATCGGGCTCCCGGCTCTATGGGGAGTCCGCTTCTCACTCTGACCTTCTCTCTCTCACTCTCTCTCTTTCCAAATAAATAAATAAATAAATAAATAAATAAAATCTTTTAAAAAAAAAAATGAACTAGGTGCTCAACTTGTCAAAGCTCCTCCCACCCCCAGCAGGATGAAAACTGAGCCCTGACCCCTGGATGGGCACAAACATGCGACATGGAGGCCACTTACGACCTTTTGAACGTAATTTTCGTGGTGTGTGGGGACAAAAGCCAGACTAGAGTGGGTTCCAGAGAGAATCGGGTAGGGAATGTTACACCACAGCAGAATCCTTGTCCAAAGCATTTTAGATTGAATCAAATCATGAAGGAACAACCAGACAAATCCTAATTATGAGGCATTCCACAAGAATTCTGGGCTCTTCATAAGCGTCAACCTAAGTTTAAAAAAACAACAACAACAGAAAGGCAGGGACTGTTTGGGATTACAGACGACTAAAGAATCCCGATGACTGAACGCAATGTGTGCTCCTTCACGGGATCCGGGTCACGTCTGTGGAACGACGTGAGGGAGACGGAACTACAGGCTGTCCGTGGAGCAATACCGGCGCCAGCGTCTCACTTCCTGGGGTTGATACCAGCACTGCAGCGAACGTCGGGGGTACCGTGGCGTTGGGGACACAAGCGCATGTGTTTTAAGGTGATGCCACAGAGCACCTGAGAACCACCTGCAGTCCTTGAATGAGTGACAGTGAGGGTGCTGTCATAATGTTTACTACTTATTTGGCTCTTACTGTGTACCAAGCATTATGTTAAGTGATTTCCACACGCATTATTCCATTTGGTCCTCCACATCACAGAACACCCTGAAAGCCACTTAGATTGTTAGCGGTGGAGCCCAAAGCCCCATTTTTAAAGTCCCACCAGGCTCTCTAAGCCCCTCGTCAAGGGAGGACAGATGGCCAAGATATTTAAGAAGCATGACCTATGGGACTCAGCAAACTGATATGTTCCTGGGGGGTGGGGAGGGTGGGGGTGGCGGGCAGAATTTTACTTTGAGACAATAAGGGGGCGCCTGGCTGGCTCACTGGAAGAGCACGCAACTCTCGATCCCGGGGGCTGTGAGTTCAAGCCCCACGTGGGGTGTAAAGGTCACAAAAAATAAAAATAAATAAATAAACTTAAAAAAATGTAAACAATCCTCAGGCCTGACCCAGACCTTCTAGAACTGCTTTGCTATAGGATCACACACCAGTAGAAAAGAGCATTCCTCTGACGTTTCATGCAAGAACAGGCCAGTGACATAGACTCCTTGAAAAGATTTGACTACATTTGCTATTTCCATCTTTACTCTGAATGTCCTTTTCCTCAACTTTTTATCAAAATTCTACAGAAGACTTCAAAGAAGAGTAAAATCAACAGCCATTTTCCTTTTACCTAGATCTGTCAATTGGTGACATTTTGCCAAATTTGCTTTCTCTTTCGGTCTTTTCCTCTCTTATGTACTTTTTCCTGCTGAAGTATCACAAGTAATGATAAGTAAAAATATGATAACATGGGCACTATATCACTTCACTCCCAAATATGTGGACATGTCTCTCTCAAGAACAAGGATACTGTCCTATAAAATCTATAATTCTGTTACCAGTCACAAGGAATTAGGGCAATAATATTATTTAATACACAGCCTATATTCAAATTTCTCCAATGATGTCCCAAAAACAGATGCACTGAATGGAATAAATAAGTTCTGGCCCCAGAACTGTAAGGAACTTGCTTGGTGAGGGAGTCTCACTTTCTCCATTATTTCATTATTTTCATTTTAAAGGAAAAATTAAATGCAGTTCATACATATCTTATTTTTCTGAATTCGCTCTTGCATAAAAAAGCTGTCTCGCCACTATCAGGAAGGCCTCCTGGTAACCAGGCTCCCCATCTCTTAATTTACCCTCCCAGTCACCAGCAGAGTTATTTTTCAAAATTCACATTCAATTTGGTATTCCCACCATTAAAAACTCCCAGTCCCTATGAGGAAGGCCGTGATCGCTGCCCCCAGCCATCCAATCATGTCAATTCCCACCTCTTCTCCGTCTTAATTTCCAACACCATCTCAGCCACGCCTTCGCGGGGGCTGATCTCTTCTCCCGCACCAGCTTACTCCGTTCATCTGGTGAGCACCTACACACCCCACATAACCCAGCTCAAAAGTCACCTTCTTTTCCCCCCGATGCCCACAGAACAAAGTTAATTGCGCATTTTACGCTTTTGCTGAACCTTAAATATCTGTCTACACTTAGTACAGACTTCTCCAATTATTTATCTCTACAAGTGTTTCTCCTATTCCACAGCGGCTCTCTTAAGGACGTACTCTGTTAAGTAACCTTTGTTTCCTGGGTGTCTAGCAGAATTTCTGGCATCTCGGTGGTACTTTCTAAGCACCTGCTACACCGACTCTTACTCGTACACAGCTTATTCACTACATACATCAAGTCAGTGATTGTCTGAACTACAAATGGATTATTCAAGGCCAATGTGCGGCCACAGTAGTCATATGCTAAATTTCCCACCAGCTATCAACCCAGGGTCACCTCCTGGGCTCCCCAGTGACAGGCCGGGGAGAATCGATTACAGAGAATTGTACTTTCGATGATTCCATACCCCAGTCCCAGAACTGTAGGGAGGCAGGATGTGAAGGGTTTGTGGGGAGTACCTGGTGAAGGCAGAGGGGGAGTGCTCTGGAATCCAACTGCTCAACTTCCCCTCGTATAAGTGAGAACAGATACTGAAGAACTCGCTTTGGGGCTTCAGGTTGATCGTTAGCATTTATTTCTGCAGACTCTTCATCACTCACAGCGTGTGTGGACGCACTGAGTGTGTTTTCTTGCATCAAAGCTGTGGCATCTCCTGACGAAAGTCCTTTAAGAAGTAAATAAAATGCCTACGTTAGGATAAAGTATCATCATGGTGGAATACCTTAAAATGATATTTGTTCATCATAAAATTTGCAAATAAAGCTAATCATAGCTTTATGATTAAAGAAAAAAAAAAAAAGCCCAGAACCACAGATTTTTGTCCACGTTAAACTGTGCCATCATCTGTCTGCTTCTGTTAACATACACGTGAACCATTTTTGCAGAATTTTAATTAAGAGCATTAATAAAGAGATCTAAAGGAAAGTATGTGGGTTAAAACCTGATCACAAACTTGAGTCAACCAAAGGAAAAAAATGGATTAGCTGTAATTGAAAGTCCTGGCTTGCTCAAAATAAAACAATTAAACAGCAAGGTAATGCGCTTATCGTATAAAATGGCTAAAGAAGTTAAGCCCTTCTCTTCAAACTCTGGTCTGATAACTGTAGGACTACTTCTGGATCCCAAGAGAGTGGCTGGAATTCAGATGCCAGAGCTAATGGCCATGGAAAATTTTCTGGTAATAAGAAGCTAACTAACACAAACTGCAAAAATAAATAAATAGATAGATAGATAGATCATCCAAGAATAAATGCTTGCCCTGGAGCTCCTTGATATGATGCACCAAATTTTAAACATTTAATCATTACATGTTAGAACTTCACCTTTCACGGAAATCTCAGTATGGGCTCTAATTTGCATATTCACCTTGAACAGACCGTTGCATCTGTATATCCATTTAGGGGATCAGCCTCAGAACGTCTCTTTCTCAGTAATGCACTGTATGTACCCCGTTTGAGGATGCCTTCTGCGAGCTCTCGGGAGTGGACCCTGAACTCGGTCTTCTACTGCCTTCTAAATAAACCCACTGCTCTAGCCAGACGGGTCAGCTCTTCATCTCCCTAGTAAAATATTCTGCAACTTGAGCAAATTCTAACAGAATATTTTTTTCCCATCTTTGCCTATTTATGTTTTACACTAACAAAATCCATGCATTTCTGTATAACATGGGCCTATGGTAAACTGTCCTCTGAATAATGTGGATAGCCCTGCAGAATGCTAGATTATATCACGGTGATGGTTGAAAGGTCTTCTCTTCATTAGATCAGAACTCCTGCATCCACAGGGATTCACTTCTGGGCCACAGTTATTGTTAACTATAACCAGCAATGTCTTCAGCACGAAAATTCCAAGTGCTATGATTTCTAAAATTAATCACCTATGGTGATTCCTTATATTTTAGAAAATTCTCTTCTATGAATTTTGTATCATTTGGGATCTGGAAATACAGGGCTTAGTGATGGCCTGCCATCTTGCAGGGAGAGTATTTGTGAAAACATGAATGATTCTTCAGCTTTCTAATTTTCTAACCAAATGGTAGCAGTGCCAGTGTAGGAAAAGAAGCTTTCCATAGAGAACTACAAAGAAACTAAAAGAACTACTGTTTCTTTCCCTTTTCCCCAGCCACACTATTATGTCCAAGACATTTAATCTCATATCGACTGTGATAAAGCCAGCCTCCCAAATTCTATACTTCTCTTGATTAAATTCTACCCACAGAGTCATCAAATATTACCCCATGCTTCTTTCTTGAAAACATGTAGGAATTATGGAATGGTCATTTTCAGTAAAGGGGAGTTAAAGAAAACCCTTGTAGAATATTACCAAAGGAGGACAAGATTCTCAAAGATAAAGAAAAATGGCAGACCTCTTATCTAAAGGAGGTCAGAACAGGGTCCCAAATAATGGAACTGGAAACACGGATTGCGATTATCTGTTCGTTAGACAGTGTAGATCCATAATGGTCATGGTTCCTGCTCGATTCGTTTTCAAGTTACTTTAATAATTAATATTATGGATACATATAATTTATAAACATGTGATGCACTGGTACATAAAATTACGGAGCTAACAGAAGAAATTGTAACAGAAAGAAGAATATTAGTCATCAAATAAAACCAACAAAAACTCAAAAAGCACATATACAAGCCTAAAGATTCCAAGAGCAATGGAAGGCTAATGTAAACAATTAGAAAGAATATAGTAGTTTAATCGCCGAGTGTAGGGACGAAATGGAAAATATGAAGTAGACTCACATGGGTCATTCCAAATGGATTAAGAGGTCAGGGAAACTTGAAATACTCATACCACAAAAGGAATATTTACTGGGGTTGAAGCTCATGAGTTTCAAAAGCTAAGTTAAGAGATGAGTTTTGTAACTTACCTCTTAAGATAATATTCCTTGCTGGGACAGAGTAGTACAAATCAAAGAGCACTGGAATAGGAGCAGGAGACACTAGTACTGTCATTATTTTTATAAGTGACCTTGGATTAGACATTTTATTTTCTATAATGTTGTTCCTCATCTTTAAAATGAAGGGATTGGCGAGATGAGACCTCAGATTCTCCCTAAATCTGACCATCTCAAATATTCAGTCTCCACGGTGATTTAAGAAATGTAACCAGGCTGGCCACCATGACCCCAGCCTCTAGGCCAACTCCCGTGGACCCAGGCTCCAGGATCATCCTAGCCCCAAGCAACCCTCCAGCTGACTCAGGTTCCAGGCTTGGTCCCGCGGTTACAGGTTCCCAGCCAACATCAGAGCCAGGCTAACTCTCATAGACTGAGCTGTCAGGCCCACCACCCCAGTGGTCCCTGGTACTACATCCATCCCCAAGGACCCAGGATCCAAGGCCCACCTACATGGACTCAAGCAGCAGGCCCACCCCAGTGGACCCAAGCAGCAGGTTGACCCCTGTGGACCAAAAGCACCAGGCCTGTCCACCAGCTGACCCAGGCATCAGATTTGCCCACCAGAGGATTCCAGCACTAAGCCTGCCTATGGTCAGGCAGCTGGCCTGACCCAGAATTTCTGGACAGACTGACTAGTGAAGGAGTTCCCTGTTGAAGCCACTCTCTGTAAAGACTGCTTATTTAGATGTGCAGACACCAATACAAGTCCACAAGGATCATAAATAATCAAGAAACATGACACCAGTAGAGGAAACTAATAAAGATTCAATAAAAGGCCCTATAAAAATGGAGAATCTATGAATCACTTCACAAGGAATTCAGACCACTCCTCTTAAAGAAGTTTAGTGAACAATAAGAAAATACAGATAGACAAAATTAGGAAAATAATGTAGGAACAAATGAGAACTTTAACAAAGAAATAGAAACCATGATAAAAATCAAACAGAAATACACTGAATACATTGAGTTGAAAAACTGAATAGAGTTGAATACACTGAAATGAGAAATTCAACAGAGAGCTCCAATAGCAGACTCAACCAAGCACAAGAAGGAATCAGTGAACTTAAAGATATGTCATTTGAGGTAGGCCTGGGTGGCCCACTCAAGTCATGATCCCAGAGTCCTGGGATTGAGTCCCACATGGGGCTCCTTGCTCGGCAGGGAGCCTGCTTCTCCCTCTGCCTACCACTCTGCCTGCTTGTGCTCTCTCTCTCTGGCAAATAAATAAGTAAAATATTAAAAAAAAAAAAAAACTGCAAGAGATGGGTGCCTGGCTAAGCTCAGTCAGAAGGGTGTGCAACTCTTGATCTTGGGGTCATGAGTTTGAGCCCCATATTGGGTGTAGTGGTTAACTAAAATAAAAGTCTCAGGGGAGGTTTCCAGGTCCCAGTGCTCCTGTAATAACACTGATAAACTATGTAGAAAATACAAAATAACAATAATTTTTTTTTTTTAAGATTTTTTATTTATCTATTAGAGAGAGACTGAGAATGAGAGGAGAGAAGGTCAGAGGGAGAAGCAGACTTCCCGCAGAGCCGGGAGTCCGATATGGGACTCGATCCCGGGACTCCGGGATCATGACCTGAGCTGAAGGCAGTCGCTTAACCAACTGAGCCACCCAGGCGCCCAAAATAACAATAATTTTTAAGAAGATATGAAAAGAAAAAAAAAATTCCCTCACATACCAGGGAACCCCTGGAAGGGTATTTGTGGATTTCTTGACAGAAACATTGTAGGCCCAAAGAGAATGGGATAATGTAGTGAACATGTTGGATTTCAAAATAATTTTGATATCACATGAACTTACAAAAGTTTTCTTTTGTGTAATAATACATTACAATTAGTACAAAAATTCCTTCTGACACATAAAAATTTTCTGGTAAAGACATTTATAGTTAAGAAGGAAAGCCAAGGAAAAACATACACTATACAACATGTAATTTCATCTTTGCTACAAAGCCTTATTCAATTTAAATGAAACTTTTTTTTCTATATATGAATCTATACAGGAACATAAAATTCGATTTACTTTCATCTGTGAAAGTCAAATGAGTTATAGTTAAAACTCCACATTAAGCAATTTGGTGATACTATTCATATGCCAATGGTGACAAATTTATAGGCCCCTAACTTAACACCTGTCAACTTCATCAAGTTCTAATCAACATCAGTGTTTACTTGCGCCTACTGAGGATTTATTTTTAAAAATTATTTGTAACTACCTTCTTTCAGAAATGAAAGGAATTACCTTGACTGAGAGATTTTTATTCAATGTATCATACAATCTGAATTCTGTCCATTCTGACACATAATTTTTTTTTTCAGAGAGAGAGTGTGAGTGGGAGTGGGGGAGGTTTGGAGGGAGAGGGGAAGAGAGGATCCCAAGCAGGCTCCATGCCCAGTGTGGATCTTGATCTCACGACCCTGAGATCAAGACCTGAGCCGAAATCAAGAGTCAGACACTGAGCCACCCAGATGCCCCTTGATATATAATATTTATTTTAATTCCAGTATAATTAACGTACAGTGTCATGTTAGTTTCAAGTGTACAATATAGTGATTCAGCAACTCACTCCATTACTCAGTGTTCATTACGATAAGTGTACTCTTAATCCCCTTCACCTATTTCCCCCAGGCCCCCAGGCCCTCCCCTCTAGTAACCACCACTTTGTTCTCTATAATTAAAAGTCTATTTTTTTGTTTGCTCCTTTTTTCTCTTTGTTCACTTTTTTGTTTCTGAAATTCCACATATGAGTGAAATCATATGGTATTTGGCTTTTGACATGTGATTTTTTTATTCAACTTGGAATCTATCCCTGGTAGTGGTTAATAGACATAGTGTGGAAGAATATAGTAGTATCCTTTACCTGAAAATATTAGGAATGTACCCTGACATTATTCACATTCTTCTCCATTACTTCATCTAGTATTCGTCTGTCATCTGTAAATATGCCTCTGTGTGACATGGAGAATGATGAGCTTAGGTAAAGGCACAACCTCACACTTGGTATCTTAGGTGGTAATTACTCAGGAGAGTGAAAACTTCTCAGGGACAAAACGGGAATTAGCAGGATGCTACGCAGAAGACATTGAGGCCGAGGTAACGGTCGCAGCAGTGATGATGCTTAGGATAGAATGTTCACAGTGACAACGTAAGCTAAGCTGGGGACATTTTGGGGTGGGAGAAGGGTTAGTTAAAGCCCTAATACATTTGAAATTCTACACACTCCTACTCAGAGTATAAGGACACTATCTTATATGCAGAATTGTGTGGTTTTAAGAGAACAAGCTGCTCTGTTCACACTGCTCCCTCCACCTGCACTGTCAGCTGTTAGAGAGCAGGTGTGCGCGGAGCACGTGTGTGCGGAGCACGTGTGCACTACAGCACCGTGACCTCAGCCCTGAGCACAGTGTTGACGCAGAGCAGGTACTCAAACACTTCTGGGAAAGAGGTTGACCAAATGTTCAGCGGGGAGTCTGCTTCTCCCTCTCCCAGTCTCCCTGCTTGTGTTCCCTCGCTTGCTGTCTCTCTCTCTGTCAAGTAAAAAAAAAAAAAAAATCTTAACAAAAAAATAAAAAAGAAATTGTAGATGAACTTCCTCAATAAAATAAAGGCTATATAGGAAAAACCCACAACAAACATCATATTCAACTGAAAGACTGGGAGTTCTTCCCCTAAGATCAGGAATAAAACAAGGATGATCACCTTTGCCACATCTATTCAATGTGATATTGGAA
Organism: Nasua narica; assembly: GCA_028533885.1. NCBI lineage: Eukaryota > Metazoa > Chordata > Mammalia > Carnivora > Procyonidae > Nasua > Nasua narica. Next base: position 58,296,181 of record CM052814.1, on the reverse strand, counting down.
GTTTTAGCCAGAGTAATTAAGGAACAAAAAGAAATAAAGGTATCCAAAGTGGAAAGGAAGACGTAAAACTAACTCTATTTGCAAATGACATGATTTTACATCTAGAAAACCCTTAAGAATCCGCATATAAAGAATTTTTAGATCTAATAAATCGATTCGAAACCATAAAAAACCAATATGTAAAAATCAGTTGTATTTTTAAACACTAGCAAGGGACAATTGGAAGAGGAAATTAAGAAAACAATTCCATTTACAATAGCATCAAGAAGAATAAAATACCTAAGGATAAATTTAGCCATGGGGAAACAAGACTCGTACACTGAGAACTACAAAACAATATTGAAAGAAATTGAAAAAGATAAAAATAACGAGAGCCCTGTTCGTGGATCGGAAGACCTAATGTTATTAAGGTGACAATTCCACCCTTAGGATCCACAGATTCCGTGCAATCCCAGTCAAAATCCCAATAGTGTTTTCTGCCAAAACAGAAGAACCCAATCCTAAAATTCATATGTTATTTCAAGGAACCTAGAATAGCCAAAACCATCTTGAAAAAGAACGAAATTCAAGGACTCATACTTCCAGACTTCAAAACTTACTATGAAGTTACAGTAAAAACACATTGTGGTACTGGCATAAGAATAGACCTATTACATACAGACCAATGACACAGAATAGACAACTCAAGAATAAGCTCTCATATCCATAGTTAATTCATTTTTGACAAGGATTCTATGGTTATTCAATGTGAAAAGGACAGTTTTTTGTTTTTGTTTTTGTTTTTTAATTTGTCAGAGAGAGAGAGAGAGCACAAGCAGGGGGAGCACGGCAGAGGGAGAAGCAGGTTGAGCAAGGAGTCCGATGTGGGACTTGATCCCAGGACACTGGGATAATGACCTGACCGAAGGCAGACATTCAACTGACTGAGCCACCCAGGCATCCCAGGACAGTGTTTTCAACAAACAGCGCTGCGGCAACTGGATATCTTCATGTAAAAGAATGAAGTTGACCCTTACCTTATATATATCATATACAAACACGAACTCAAAATGGATCAAAGACATGGTGCCTGGGTGGCTCGGTTGGTTAAGCAACCAACTCAATTTCAGCTCAGGTCATGATCTCAGGGCTGTGAAGTTGAGCCTTGCATCAGGCTCCACACTGATCATGGAGCCTGCTTAATATTCTCTCTCCTTCTGTCCCTCTCCCCACTTGCACTTGCTCTCTCTCTTAAAAAAATGGATCAAAGAGCTAAAACTATAAAACTCTTAGAAGAAAACAATGGGGAGCTATCTTCTTCACATTGGATTTGCCAATGATTTCTTGAAAACAGCATGAAAAGCATAGCAAATAAAAGTAAAAACTGGATAAGTTGGACTTTATCTAAATTAAAAACATTCTGCATCATGCTCACTATGATGTGAGTAAAAAGATAATCCACAGAATGGAAGGAAATATCTTCAAATCAAAACTCTGATAAAGGATTAATATCTACAATACATAAAGAACTCCTACAACTGAACAATAATGAAACAAAGAACCCAATTCAAAAATAAGCAAAGGACCTGAACTGACATATCACTAAAGATGACACAAAAATGGCCAATAAGCACATGAAAAGATGCTAAATGTCACTAGCCATTAGGGAAATGCACATCAAATCCACAATGAAATACCAGTTTATACCCATTATTATGGCTATAGTGTAAGCCTGACCATTTGTTTTTTTACTATAATGTAAGTGCTGGTCTGAAATAAATATGTTGCCAGTGACACAACTAGATGAAGGGCCAGGCCACCCCACCCATGTAGTTCCCCTTTTCACAAAGCCCTGGTTGACCTAGATAACTCACCATTTGACCAACCCCTTCTCCCTTTCTGCGCTTTATTTCCTGCTATTCTATTTTAATTTTACGCACAAAGTCACAAAGTCCTAGGAGCTCCACCCTCGGCCCAATAAAAACAGAACCCCAGTCTTCTCTCCTTCTCTTTTTCTTACAGATTATCTTGCTGTGTGGCCTTGGGCATGCAACATACCCTCTAGATTATAAGCCTTGTTTTTTCCAAGTTCACTTATGGTAGTCATAATAAGAACCACGTGGCCTGTCTAGCCACAACATTGGCTCTGGTCACAGAAATGTCTGTGGGGGTCGCCTCAAGTAATAGAAGCTCAGGTAAGTGCCCCCTGGCATTTCTGGCCCGCGGTAACGCTATCAATAGGCTGAGACGGACACAGGACAATGGCAATCATCAGAGAAACGGACATAGGTGAAGATGTAGAGAGATTGAACCCTGCATGTCGCTGATAGGAATGTACAAGGGTGCAGCCGCTGTGGGGGACAGTTCGGCAATTCCTTAAAACATTAAATGTGAATTACTATATGATCCATTTCTAGGACCCATTTCTAGCAGTTCCATTTTTAGGTATATACATAAAATAGGTATATTTCTAGGTATACAGGCACTCAAACAGATATATGTATGCCAATGTTCACAGCAGCATTGTTCACATTTTTTAAAAGATTTTTTATTTATTTTTAGGGATAGCAAACAAGTGGGGTGGGGGGAGCAGAGGGAGAGGGACAAGCAGACTCCTTGCTGAGCGCAGGGCGAGATCATGACCTGAGCTGAAATCAAGAGTCTGACGCTCCAGTGACTAAGTCACTCAGGCCCGACAGCATTATTCACATTAGCCAGAAGTTGAAGGGATATTCGTCACAGATGAATGGATACACAAAGCATGGTATATACATGCTGCGACATGGGTGAACTTGAAAATATTATGCTAAGTGAAAGAAGCCAGTCACAAAAAAACAAATGATTACATGACTCTACGGAGATGAATTATCTACAACAGGAAAATTCATACAGACAGAAAGCAGAACTGAGCTTACCAGGGGCTGGGGGAGGAAGGACGCAGAACCATTGCTTCATGCTTACAGAGTCTCTGCTTGGAGTGATAAAAATTTTGTAAACAGTGGTGATGGTTACACAACATTATGAATGTAATTAATGGCTCTAAACTGTACACTTAAAATAGCAAATTTATGTTATACATGTTTTACTGCAATATTAAAATAATAAAAGGGGATAATAAAGCCTTCATTTCTGTGATTTCATGTTATGAATCTTGGAGCTATTACATAACTGAGTTCCTCAAACCACCTGACTTGTTTATGCTGATGCATACCTTGGCTATAATTTTGGAAGATGGCTCAGAAGTAATTTTTAGGGGGCACCTGGGTGGCTCAGTCAGTTGATCGGGGGACTCTTGGTTTTGATTCAGGTGATGATCTCAGGGTCATGAGATCGAGCCCCCCATATCAGACTCCCTGCTCAGCCCGGAGTCTGCTTCTCTCCCTCTCCCTCTGCCCCTCCTCGCTGCTCGCACACACTGTCTCTCTAAAATCAATCAATCAATCTTTAAAAAAGAAGTCATCTTTGATAATGGTTTATGTAGCTCTGAGGGCAAACTCTCTGTGCTTTGCTCCTTTTCCTCCCACATTTCCTCTCTGCAAGGTTCTGGTGAGAGCCATAAAAGTGGAGAGGAGAGCGCTCATATTTAAATATCTCTGATCACTGGCTAAGCACATTTAAGTGGTAAAAGGAAAGCATGCCTTCCTTTTCCTCAACACTAGACCCTAGTGTTATGAGTGAGATAAATCTGGAAAAGAGCCAACTTCCTTACAATCTGACCTGGGGTCAAAGGGACACCTCATGTAATCCGGGTACAATTACCATGGCCCCGCCTGACACATTCCTCTGCCTTCTGAGGGAGCCGCAGGGATGTGGTTCAAGCTGCCCGGGGGACCTAAGGGATGTGACCCGACTCCTCATAAATGTATGGCTAAGGGTGACAAACACTAACACACGAGGGTCACCCAGGGCCTGGTACGCACGCTAAGTGGCAGCGCTGGTCTCTCGACTGAGTGTCCGGCAGATGACTGCAGTGTTGATACAGGGATGGGACGACCTAAAAACAGCCTCAGGACTTTATTTTAGGCAGCTTCTTGAAAATCACCTGATGTTTCAGGACTGCTGGGAGGGGCAGAACTCAACCAAGGGGGAAGGCGCGCTCCTTGCATTCGCTAAGCCACACGTGTTTTCCGGGCTTCAGCAGCGATGTGCTGTCACAGAGACTCCCAAGGCCGGCACCATATAAACTTCAAAAGAATATTCTTACTTTCCGCTCAGGTAGATGCCACGAAGGACGAGTCTCCTGAGTAGAAGCAGCTCTTTTTACAGCTTGTGTGCTTTGCTGAGCTCTTAAAGCAGAGCGCTAATTACCCAGAAATTTTAATGAGCCCCGTCCGCCCTCTAGATCAACAAGCTGAACTCCATATTCACGAGCTGCTGCCTCCAGCCAGATAGCCTTGAGCAAAGACCATGATTTCTTTCTTTTTTTTAAAGATTTTACTTATTTATTTGACAGAGAGAGATCACAAGTAGGCAGAGAGGCAGTCAGAGAGAGAGGAGGAAGCAGGGTCCCCGCTGAGCAGAGAGCCCGATGTTGGGCTCGATCCCAGGACCCTGAGATCATGACCTGGGCCAGACGCTTAACCCACTGAGCCACCCAGGTGCCCCAAGACCATGATTTCTTTTCTCCTTTCATAGAATAGGCTCACTTACTTAGGATACAAACTGTCTGAGGATCCTGAACTCAATATTTAGATTGTTTTTTTTAAGATTTTATTTATTTATTTGACAGAGAGAGACAGCGAGGGGATACAAGCAGGGCCAAGTGGGAGAGGGAGAAGCAGGCTTCCCTTTGAGAAAGGAGCCCCATGCAGGGCTCGATCTCAGGTTCCTGGGATCATGACCTGAACCAAAGGCAGACGCGTAACCACTGAGCCACTCAGGAGTCCCTCAATATTTAGATATTTACAAATAAATACACAGTGGATCTGACGAAGCGTTTCAGGAAACTCAAGGGGAGTGTAAGAGACTCATACCCAAGGTGCTCCCCTGGGCCGTGAAAGGCCAGTCTCATGCCCACTGACGTGTAAAAGCAGGTGACGCCGTGAGCATTTAAGTTGCATCCTTCCTATCACAGCTATCCCCTCAAGTTACGCCCCTTTCTAGAATTTGCTCCAGGCTGTTTTCAATTCATATCCAAGGCACAATTAGCACACATAAGTGTTGCTGGGACTTAGACTCTAAATTATGTATAATATGTCAACTAGCTGGATTGGATTCCCAATTTTCCTCTTAGAAGTTTGCTTAGACATTTTACACTTTAACTCATTTTATTAAAAACTAAAAATATGAACAGATTTCTCTAGCATGCATTTAATGAAAAGTCCTTTTCAGACTTTTGATCCAGGTCTATAGACAAGCACCGAAGTTTTTTTTTTGTTGTTGTTGTTTGGTTTTGTTTTGTTTTTAAGTACCACCAAAGTTTAAATGCAATTAATATGTTGTTTTTCCTTTAGAAGCCCACTGCTTATCTCAAATGGCTAAATTTTACCATAATTTTCAGTTCATTCCAAGCACATTAAATTCATCAGCTGTCAAATATAAAATATTCCTTGGTTCTTTAGGATAAATAAAATTATCAAATTTGATATGGCCTCTAAGAAATACAATCTTCTTATAAAATGAAGTTACACATATTTTACTTCTCTAACAAATGTAAAGGTATACATTTAAATTCAAAAGTTAAAAATAGTGCCTATTTGTAGAAGAAGAGGGATGACGTAAATACCCAAAGGAAACCAGATTGCCACATTTTCCTTTAAGCCCCCTCCCCCCTTAATATTCCATAATTCTCTAAAAGCTACTGATATCACAGATTCTCTTTGCATTTGCGGAATAATGTAAGAAAGAAAAATTTAGAAAACCAAGAGTTAACTCGGAACCTTCAAGAGTCAAAAGAAAAACACAGAGAAACATGCTGAATTCATTGCAGTTTACAAAAAAATGTTATGTCTCATTCCGTTCTGCCAATAATCTTTAAATTTTGCAGAGACAAAGGACTATATCCCAAATGTTGCTTCATATCACCAAACCAAAGACCACTGTTTTTTTCAAAACTGTTCCACTGAGCTATATTCACATAAAATAAAATTCACCCACTTCAGTGTCCACACAGTTTAATGGCTTTAGTTGACTCTGTTTGTAATCAACACCACAATCAACTTTACAAAGTTTTCATTACCCAAAAAAGAAACCCTGTCCTCCTTAGCACCCAGGCTCTTTATTTCCCCCAACGTCCCCAGCCCTGTCTCTATGGAACTGCCTATTCCGGACATTTCATATTAAATGGAATCATATAACACATAGTCTTTTGTGACTGGGTTCTTTCACTTACCATAGGTTTTCATGTTGTAGTACACATTACTACTTTATTCTTTTTTTTAGAGAGTGAGCATGTGGGAGGAGGGGAAAAGGGCAGAAGGAAAAGGAGAGAGAGAATCCTAAGCAGATTCCACACTCAGAGCAGAGCCGGACATGGGACTCGATCTCAGGACCCTGAGATCATGACGGGAGCCGAAATCAAGAATCCGATGCTTAACCAACTGAGCCACCCAGGTGCCCCAGTACTTTATTCTTTTTTGTGAAATAATATTCTATTGTACAGCTATACCTGCTTTTGATCCGATGACTACATTTTTAAAACGCCAACTTGCGGTTTTGTTGTTTTTTTTTTTTTTTTTTCAAAATTAGAGAGCCAGATGGATATAACAACTTTGTTAAAAATACAACAAAATTGGGGTGCCTGGGTGGCTCAGTGGGTTGAAGCCTCTGCCTTCGGCTTCAGTCAGGATCTCAGGGTCCTGGGATCAAGAACCGAATCTGGCTCTCTGCTCAGCGGGGAGCCTGGTTCCCTCTCTCTCTGCCTGCTTCTCTGCCTATTTGTGATCTCTCTCTCTCTGTCAAATAAATAAAATCTTAAAAAAAAAATACAGCAAAACAACGAGAAAAAAGCCCTTTTAATTAAGTACAGTGTTGATTCTGTGAATGGTGTTTAGAAACTATTATATTATTTTATCTTAAATTTTTTATTGACATATAATGTATTATTTGCCCCAGGGTAGAAACTATTATTTTAAATAAGTAAAGGTAAGAAGACATCTACTCTTTGTAGGGATTATGAGCAAACAACAGTTGGGGAGTGAAAAAAAATAAAACAAAACCCAAAAAACAAAAAGAGACTACACAGAAAATTATTTACCTTTGGAAAGTCTGACTTTAACAGTAGAAAACTGAGAAGCCAAGTCCCTAAACATCCTACCTGAATTTATGCTTCCATTATGCAGCGTTCTGTGAAATTAGTAATAAAATATTCTTAGAAAAATAAAAACAAAAGTCTTCATTAGATATGTATCAATATATATGTATAACTGCACAGAAAGACTCATAAATTTTTGGACATGCAAATTTCTCAATTTTTCTCTGTATAAAAATATCACATTATAGACCCTTGATGGAGAATACTAGTTCCTGGACAAAATTTAAAAGGCTGGATTGATAGGAATTCCCTTTTTTTTTTTTTTTTACCTTCTTTCTAGAGAGCTATCAGAGCATGACTGAAATCACAAAAAAATAACTACTAAGAAGCAGAAAGTTGTCTGACTGGCAGAGAGAGAGAATCCTCAAGCCAACTCTGAGCTGAGAGGGGAGCCGGAAGTGGGGCTTGATCTCACGACCCCGAGATCATAACCTGAGCCAAAACTAAGAGTTGGATGCTTAACCGACTGAGCCACCCGCTGCACCAGAATGTCACTTTTTAAATTATATTGTAAAAACAGAGTGACTTCTGGGATGATCTGGCTGGCCGTTACTAAAGCGTGCGTGTGGCTCCTGATCTCAGGGTTGTGAGTTCAGGCCCCACATTGGGCATAGATTTTAATTTTTAAAAAATGTGGCTTCTAACAGGGGTGCTCTGTCTTGGACTGCTACCCCTGGGGGAGCCAGCTGCCATGGGGTAAGGCATGAGGTGAGGTACTGCGAAGTAAGCCACACAGGGAAGGATGCGGGCCGGCTACGTACCATCTGAGTGAGCTTGGAAGCACATCCTCCAGCCCAAGTCCAAGCCTTGACATGACTGCAGGCCTAGCCAATAGCTTCAACAAAATCTCATGAGAGACTTAAACCACACCCAGCTTCCTGACCCACAGAAGCCACAGAATAATAAATATTTGTTGCTTTTAGCTGCTACGTTTTACGAGAATTTGTTATGCAGCAATGGATAATACACAGACCATGCAAAATTCTTTGATTTTCTGTTTTTTGATTATATTCTGCTGTCCTTTCGCATATATGTTTGTGTTTTCGGTTGCAACAAACCCCGTTCCCAATGCTCCCGGAAATGTCTTCCACTGTCTGTTGGAAGAGCTAGAGGACGGCAGAGCACATATTCTAACGTTCTAGCTATCAGGTTAGGATCATCTTTAGAAGTAGCTGACATGCGGATGCCTGGGTGGCTCAGTTGGTTAAGTGTCTGCCTTTCGGCTCAGGTCATGATCCCAGGGTCCTGGGATCGAGCCCCGCAACAGGCTCTCTGCTCAGCGGGGAACCTGCTTCTCCCTCTCCCTCTGCCTGCCTCTCTGCCTACTTGTGATCTCTCTCTCTCTCAAAAATAAATACATAAAATCTTAAAAAAAGAGAAGTGGGTAACATGTTCCCCCAAACTTTCAACCCCCGCCTGAGCTGTCCACGAAAGCTCCCCGCTGTTTCATGAGTGGTCGGCACGCCCAGACTGTACCCGAGGCCCGCGCCCGCCATCCTCCAAACTGCTCTCTCCATTCCGCACGCGCCGCGCCCTTGCGACAGCTGTAGTATTTAACGTAATGTCTGCTTTCCCACTAAACTCCAGGAGGAATCCATGAGGGCTAGCGCAAGTCTTGTCATCGCTGTACTTCTATTGCCAGGTAATATTCACACAGTAGAAAGTTCATAAAAGTTGGTGAATTACCATCACTATTACTAATCCTACTGGGAGAAGCTCACTGTCGAGCAGGACGAGAAGTCGGCTCCACAGGAAACACATCTGGCTCATCAGGAGCCCCATTGTTCACAACCTCTTCCTCCCTCCATCGCCAGCAGAGTCGGATAAGGCATTTTGCAGATTAAACCTGAATCTCCTCGTTTATAAAAATTAAGGGGTGTAGCTTCTGGGTTGGTGAACACGCTGGGGCGTGGGAGAGTAGCGTGCCTGGAGAGGGAGTGGAAAGCCCCCACTTTCTTTCCCCAGACCTTGCCTTATGCATCCCTTTCCTCTGGCTGCTCCTGAGCCATATCCTTTTATAATAAATCGGTGAGCTGGTAAGTAAAAATCAATCAATCAATAAAATGAAAAATAAAACTAAATTTAAAAATAAATTTAAAAAATACAAAGGGGTTCAAGTAGGCCATTTTCAACATCCTTTCTGGCTTCCCAAAAGCAACATCGCTAGCCAAGATCACCGTCCCAAGATCTAGACCAACTGCTGTTCAACACGTCCACTTGGATGTCTAAGGGACCCCAACACCTGACCCCGAATTGCCACACCGCCTTCTGCCCTCCCCTCCCGAGACGCACTCCTTGTCTCTCTATCCTCCCACCTGCCGCAAGAGCATCACCGGGCATCGGGCGTCTAAACCCACACGACTGGGGCTCACCCTGGACTCTTTTCCACACCTGATCTGTGACCCGGTCCAGTCAATTTCACCCCCTCGATAACTGAGTCCACTTCTCTCCAGCCCCACAGCTCATCCCTCAGGAAGGGCCACCAGCAGCTCCGTCGCCTAGATTACTACAAAAGCCCCTTTGCCGGCTGCACTGTCTCTAATCTTGCACTACTCTAACCCATTCTCCACACTGTCGGTTGAGCGAACTTTCTAAAAACTGCAAGTCCTAGCACATCACTGCTGTCCAAACCTGCCGGGAAGGCCTGAACTGGTTCTTACAAAACAATAATCCTTTATAACCTGGGCCTTGTTGATCTTTCGAGCTTCAATCTCTCTACTGTTGTACTTTCTACTGTTTGCCCTAAATTCATTCTTCCCTTCTAGTCTGCTCGAGACAAACTAAATATCGACAGTTGCTGACACGTGGGAGGCTTCCTTCTCAGAATCCTCTGGGCTTCCGTCCATGCTGTGCCACCTCTAACGCCCTTCCTTTGCTCTCTCTCCCCATCTCCTTCCCTGAGCCAGCACGTATTTGTCCCTGTCTCAGCTTCGATGTCCGATCTCATCAGCTCCTCCGGGAAGGCTCCCACAGCCCTTCTAGAACAGCGTTTCCACAGCCATGTGCTTACTCAGTACCACCCATGCCCCCCATCCTGCTACACTGAACTTGCTAGTCACTTGGCTCCCACAATCAAGCACAAAACTCAAAGGCAGGTTCACCAACAGTATTACAGCGCCTGGCATACAAGCGGTGCTCAGTAAATGTTGCCTAAGTAACCCTGTATGGTTATACGAAATAATGTAAAAAAATTTTTTATGAGGGAAAGAATTCTTCTGTGATGTAAATTCATCATCTAGTTTACCTTAAAGTATTTTTGTGGTGGGGGTGCCTGGGTGGCTCAGTCAGTTAAGCCTCGGACTCTTGGTTCTACTCAGGCCCTGGTCTCGGGACCCTGGGATCGAGCCCCATGTCTACTCCCTGCTCAGTGGGGAGTCTGCTCCTCTGCTTCTCTCTGCCCAACCCCCTCCCCACCCTCACCCCCGGGGATGCTCGTTCACGCTCAAACAATAAAAATAAATCTTAAAAAAAAAAATGTTTTTGTGGTGGATATCCCCAAAGATATCCATGTTCTAATCCCCATAAATATATTACATCACAAAGGAGAATTAGGCTGCAGATGGGGTTAAGGTTGTTACTTAGCTGACCTTAAAAAAAGGCAGATTATCCTAAATTATCTGGGTGGGCCCAGTGTAATCACAAAGGTCTTTACACTTGGAGGCACCTGGCCCACAATTGTTGCCTTTGAAAATGTAGGAAGGGCAACCACAAATTGAAAAATGCGGCCTCTTGAAGCTGGAAAGGCAAGGAACCTGAATTTTCTCTGGAACCTCGGGAAAAGAATGCTGATACCTTGAGACCCTTTGTCAGATTCCTGACCTACCGAACTGAATAGTAATAAATTTGTGTCGGTTTTCAGCCACCAAGGTTATGGTAATTTGTTATGGCAGCAATAGAAAACTAATACAATTTTAATATTGGGGCTTTTTTTTAAATAAAGGGAATTTTGGCTAGGAATCTTAAAGTCAGTCCCTTCTGAGTCTGCAATTTGACTCTATGTAAATCAGGAACTCTTTTATTCTACTGTTACCTAGGAAACAGCTACCTTTCAGAGGAGACATGATCTGTCTTCTTTGATCAATCCCTCACTGAGTGAAGAGTAAAAAGAGAGGCTACTGTTTCTGCAGGTCACTTTTCAAAGAAATTTTAGTTTAAAAGGGCTGAACCAGAAATAAGGTAAACCAGGACTTCGGAATCTTCAAAGTTTACTGTATAGTCTGTAAGAGAGATAAATTGCTCATTTCCCTACCTAATGAACAGAACGGGTTACAATCCCCAAATATCAATACCAGAATCTATCATTCTCAGACGGGTTCGGCCAGGCCTTTCCATTTTTTAATTCCAACGCTCTTAGGTGGGTATGCACAGTCCCGTCATATCAAAGTCCCCATCAATCCCAGTATCTCAATCCTGCCCAAAACTACAGAATAAATACATCACTCAGCTGACTCCACTAGGCATTCAGATTTGGGGCCAACTCCAGAGGTTCTACTGTGGTTGAAGCCAGATGGGTAAAATTCAAATCTGGCCTTTGCATTAGCAGTTATTACTTTAGGCGTCAGGTAAGTTGCCAGCAGGCACGTGATACCTAACATTAAGCTAGGGAGGCACTAGAAGTAGGTTTTTCAGAATATGCCTTAGGGGAGGAAGGCAGGGGCGGGACAGGTAAGCCTGAAAAGAAAGTATTAAAAAGATCTCAGGAGATAAGAAAGATACTGACAAAAGAGGTTAAATGGACTTAAAGTTAATTAAACCAATTTCTTAATTTCGTTGACTGTTGCTCCTGGTCACACCACTCAGAAGTCATCCCGTGACACACACAAAGACTACCGGTACCATTTAGAAGCACCTGTCTTCAGTTGTGTACTTGATAAGTGCTTTACCTACAGGATCACTCATTCTAAGGGCAATCTTGCAGAAATGGTAGGATCGGTCGTCCTACAGACAAGGGGACAGGCTCAGGGAAATGAGTTACTTTCCTAAGGTCACATGGCTAGGAACAGGCAAAGCCAAAGTCTTTGCTCTTCTCACTGTGCAAGCCTGACTCCAGCCACAGATGCGTTTCCAAGATTTGTTTTCCTCTAGCTTTCACATCCTCCCTGTCACCGCCGAGCTGGAGGCCGCCAGAGGAACAAGTCAGGGCATTGAATATGAGCAGCAAGTCAATCTGGAAGTTCTTCCTTTCTCAATTTCCATGTGCTGCCTATCTCTGGCTTCCTGCCATTTGCTGAACTGTTTTGTTAAATGCTTAGATACAGGGTGACTGAGTAAATAAAGTATGTTCTATGGCAACCATCAAACACTTAATCTGAACTTGCCTTTTACAACCACACAGAATTTATGGGTTAATGGTTGCCAGGGGCTAAGGAGAGGGGGTGGGGTGGGGGGATGACAGAGAAATGGGGAGTGACTGCTAACCAGAAGAGGATTTCTTTAGAGGAAGATAAAATATTCTAGAATTAGATACCAGTGACGGTTGTATAACTATGTGAATATATTAGAACCAGAAGGTTGTATACTTCATGAAGGTGAATTTCATAGCATGTTAAGTTCCATCTGAATAAAAGAAACTGTAGCTAAAAGCAAAGGATCAGACATTAAAAAGTGTTGGCAAAGATGTGGAAAAATTAAATTATACCCTCATATATCGCTGGTGTAGCCACTTTGAAAGACAGTTTAGCAGGTCCCCAAGAAGTTAAACAAAGTATCTATTTATGATGCAGCAATTCTACTCCTACGCATACATAACCAAAAAAGGGAAAATCTATGTCCATATGAAAACTTGTATGCTATCATAGGAACATTATTCAGTATAGCCAAAAAGTAGAAACAGTCCAAATGCCCATCAGTGGACAAGTAGATAAGTGAAATGTGATATACTCATTGCATTGTTATAGTAATTGACAATAAAAAGAAAAACGCACTGATAGGTGCAGGTGCAACATGGATGGATTTTAAAAACATTACACTAAGCGAAAGCAGTCGTAAAAGACCATATAACGATTCCATTTACGTAAAATATCCTGAGGAGACAAATATATAAAGAAAGAAAGTAGATTAGTGGTTGCCTAGGGCTGGGATGGCTCAGTGGCAAATGGGGCGTGATCGCTAATAGGTATGGGTTTCTTTGTGTGATGAATGATGAAAACGCTCTAAAATTGACAGCGGTAATGATTGTACAGCTTTGGGAATGTACTAAAATCAGTGAATTGTACATATTAAATAGGTGAAGTATATGGTATGTGAATATCTCAATAAAGCTGTTAAAAAATTTTGTGGGGGAGGAAGGGCCAAGGGAGAGGGTGAGAGAGAATCTCTAGCCTGCTCCACGTCCGGTGGGGAGCCCAACATGGGGCTCGATCTCAAGACCCTGAGATCATGACCTATGCCAAAATCAAGTGTCAGATGCTTAACTGACTGAGCCATCCAGGCACCCCAAGCTGTTAAAAATATATAGGCTAATTTTCATTTCTTTTTAGGATATTTACTTAAAGCTATGCCAGATTCGACTATAGTGAAAACCTGATGTGACACAGTTCGAAACCTGCTTAGTTGACTGTATTCCAGGGATTCAACCCTCTACAGGAAATAGTCTCATAATATGACAACTGGACTTTTGTGAGGCTGAGGTCAAGGTTTTAGCAGGTTTATAGAAGTGATGGCTCCAGAAAGCCTGTAAATAATGACAGGTCTCCTAATACTATTCCTCTACTTCTTTTTTAAGCACTAGCTTTTGGATATACAAAAAAACTATTACAAATTAAACTAGGTGGTAAAGAGGCATAAGAATAAATAAATTCACCTTAATATATTTGTTTAAAAACTGTTGAGAGAGCACCAATCTATAAAAAACTTATTTCTGGGGATGTCTGGTTGGCTCAGTTGGTTAAGCAGCTGCCTTCAGCTCAGGTCATGATCCCAGCGTCATGGGATCGAATCCCGCATTGGGCTCCTTGGTCGGCAGGGAACCTGCTTCTCTCTCTGCCTCTGCCTGCCTCTCTGCCTGCTTGGGTTCTCTCTCTCTCTCTCTCTGACAAATAAATAAAATCTTTAAAAAAAAAATTATTTCTGGTCTGGCATTGAGCATCACACTTTCATATAGTATTTCAAATTTGAAAAGCTATTCCATTATTAGAAAAGTACCCATCTGTAAAATTTTGAGACCTCATTTACTTAGGATCTTAGAATTTCACAGTAACGAAAGAGCTACCACGACCACATCTAGACACCGCTGCACAGACTCTCTGCATTGTTTGGACACAGGGAATGGATTCGGGAGTGGCAAGATGGAGACATCTTTAGGCAGCTTTACTCCAGCTAAAGATGATGGCGTTGAACTGTGGCAGTGGAGATGGAGAGAAATAGACTAACCAGAGGGATCTCAGGGAGATTTGATCACTCAGACCTGGTGATGGGATGTGTACTGAGGACAGGCTTCAGCCATCTCTCTGTGCAGTGAGAAGAGCTCCCAGCTCCTTAAGTTTCCCATTCCAGGTCCTTCCAGGTCTAGAAAGAAGTAATTCTGCTCTCCTGGGAATCCTTCCACACAGCTTAAAAGTCTTCTGCCCACCCATTCTTACCTCTTTTAACTCAACAACAAAACTCAAAGTACGGATGAAAATGTACCTCTTACAAATAAATAAATTTTAAAGAACTACATAGATACAGAGGTGAATCACCAAGTTTTAACCAAGTTTAGATCATACCATCTCTGTTCAGGAATCTAAGGAATTCATAGCTCAGAAAGGAATTTTATAGATATATTTGGATGAACATCATCATTATACAGTCAAGAAAACTAAAGTACAGAATGGTTAAGTCTCATCAAGTTACCAAAACCAGAAATAAGATTTAAAGGTAGGTTTCACAATTCCTAATTCAGTTTTCTTACACATTTAACCTCATTTTACTTAAGATATACAAAATAATTTAAAAGCTAATCTATATAAAAACTATCCCTAAGTTTTATAAATCATATATTTCAAATGCGTTAGAGGTTAGTAACTCTATACACATCAGATCACTGGATAATAAATACTGAATGACTTCAAATAATATCACACCTAGGGAAAATGAAATAAGGTTATGGAAGGAAGGAATAAAAGGAGCTATAATTGACCCATATACATATGCAACTAGGTCTCAGTTCCTCAAAACATCAAAAGAACACATTAGAGAGGTACAGTAAAACTGCTCTTGAATTACAGTCATTGGATAAATCAATTTATATACAAATAGCACTACATCCATCATCTGTTTATCTTAGATCTTTTGAGAAAAGCCTCTCATATCTCTTTACAAAATTTATTTTAATTTTCTTTAAGCAAACTAAGGAAAAGCAAAGATGAAGGCATCAGTTAACTGGAAAGCCTAATTATGCTACATTAAAAAGTTATCAAATCACTTTATTGAATAAAGAAAGCTAAATTTGTATGAACTGCAAACTTTCATCTTTTACTCCAAATTTAAAAATAAATAAACAAACAGGGTATGGAGAGATCGACTATCTATCTAAGCAGCCAAAGAAGCAGAAGATGAGGAAACACTCCCTTTCATTCTCTTGAGACTTACGCAAAAGACTGCTGGCTTAGGTAAGGTGGTATCACACTACAGAGTCCCAGCCTTGGATATTCCAGAACTCTCCAATCCCACATGTTCCTGATGGAAAATAACCAGAGGTGGTCTTTTCCCAAGGGTGCCCTAGGATTCAGGGGAAGGTCTATACCTCTAAACTTTAACTGCCAAACTATACACCAAATGAGAAATACTCCGCAAAAAAAAAGGAAAAGAAAAAAGAAATATTCTGAATTACTTCGTAACCAAAGTGATACAATGAAAGCTAGATGTCTTATTCAACATTAATATAAAATATCTATCAATATATGTTAACATACATTGTATTCACTTACTAAGTGAGTTGGAAAGATCCTATAGAGAATTTAAAACTATACCAGCACCTCATGCTCTGTCTCTCTCTCAAAAAAAAAAAAAAAAAAAAAAAATGAGACCAAGCCCTGCATCAGGCTCCACACTGAGTGTGGAGTCTGCTTGAGATTCTCTCTCCCTCTTCTTCTGCCCTTCCCCCTGCTCTCACCCTCTTATATTCTCAAATAAAAAATAAAATAAAATAAAAATGATACCAGCACAAAAACTCACAGATGAGAACTCAAAGCCATAGTGACAACGGAAGGAAATTTTTAGGGCTGATACTAGTACAAAATGGCCTAATTTATAAAGGAAGAAGACTATATATAATTAAAATACCTCACGTGAAAACATGTACAAACAACTTGAATTTCAGCACACTGATTTTGGCAAATTACTGGGAATCGCTATAGCGAAGTGACTGAGTAAGTGACGCACACCCATGCAAGGGGACACTGTGGAAAGCTGTCACACACGTCACACGCCACTCGGTTGGATCTCCTTGTGCTGCTGGAGAAATAGCTCCAGACTCTATCGAGAGACGTAAAGCAGGATGCAGGACAGTACGCCGAATGGGAGGAGAAGACAGCTTATTTTTAGGTAAAGAATAATATAAAAAATAATTTAAAAAAATACCTTGTGATATCTTCTTTGTCGGGCCTCTTTTGGTTCTCGGGCTTCTTTTTCCAGGTACATTTTTGTCCTTTCCCACGAGGGCTTGCCCATCCCTGGGGCTTTCCCCCGGAGTGTTCTCCGAGCTCTCGCACGCGGCCACCTCACTGCTGGGGGGGCAGTTGTCATTATTATTGAGACTGTCCTGGGCAAGCACGTCAGGTTTGCCCATGGCGCTGGCAGCACTGCTTAGACGCTCATGCCCGTCCCCATCCAGCTGATTTTCATTTTCATCCGATGCAGAAGGCAAGCGTGTCACTATGCTTCCACCGCCGTCACTGGGATGACACCCATCTTGTGACTCTATCTGCAAATTATCTGTAGGAGTTCCGCTGTCATCCATCAGAGCATCTTCTGTGGGACCATTTACGTTTCAGTCAAGTCCTTCCATGTCTACAAAGACAGAAAGAAAAAAGCTACTTTACCTCTGGATCCTCAGTGATCCCTGGATTTCCTTTTCTCTTGGGTTGTCTTACTGTGAGTAGGGGAAGGAGGGAAAATGACCAATGCTCACTCCTTCTACTTCTTCCCCACCCACAACCCCCCCCCCCATCCTCACCGGGTTCTGGCCTGGATATGACAGTGCTCAACCCTGGATGCGTGTTTATTACCTGGAGAGCCTATCCAGCATGGAGCCCTGGTACTCGTGTGTTTTTTTAAGTCCTCTAAGTTACTTTACTGTGTACCACGGGACCATGGCCTTAATGAAAGAAATTACTGGTTAAATCAGGCTTTCTGCTAAAAGCAATCACTCATGTTATTGCTGGACACTTACCAGACAAATGAAAGTTGTATAAGTCCTTTGGCTGAACTACAACAATATTTGCAAACAAACACATTTACAGATATTTTAAAAATAAATCGAAAGAAGGTATGTAGAAAATTCAGGTACTGTATGGTAATACTCTATTCTCATTACATCATTTACTTCCTAAAAATAAACCCTGGAAAGTACCTTCAAATTGTCAGCAAATTCCTTTTATACAATTTAAAAAAAAAAAGGGCCATGATTAACTCTATAGACTAGTTTAGACTTGGGAAATCTAAATCTGCTCCAAGGATCCTTCTAACATTGTAAAAATAGAGAAAATAGATTCTAAGCCTTTTATCAGACATGTTTTATTCCCTCTCATCAACCAAAACTATACTGCATTTTAAGGGAAATGAGGCCAGCAAGATTTTGAAATTTTCTGCTTGCCAATCATTATTTTGGGTTTGAATCAAACATAATATTCCAGTAATCTGAGAAAAATTTTAGTGACTTTTTACATTCTTCAAATTAATAGAAATTCTTATTTGGTGTTAAGAAACATGTAAATAAAGTACGACTCGTTTAAAACATGAAAATGAAGTACAAAATAAAACATTAGCTCTGCACTGATTGTATCATATGTTTTCAACGGGAATATTTTATTTGATTCATACTTAAATGTACTGGTTGACAGGGGTACATGGATGGCTCAGTCGTTAAGCGTCTACCTTCGGCTCGGGTCATGATCCCAGGTTCCTAAGATCGAGCCCCACATCAGGCTCTCTGCTCCGCAGGAAGCTGCTTCTCCCACTCCCACTCCCCCTGCTGCTTGTGTTCCCTCTCTCGCTGTGTCTCTCTCTGTCAAATAAATAAATAAAATCTTAAAAAAAAAAAAGTACTGGTTGGCAAACATAAAAATATCTAAATTTGGATGGTATTATTTTCCTTTTACCACATATCTATATTAATTTAGGTTTAGCCCTAATATAAATTCTAAATAGAGTATAATTTTTAATTTAAGAAGTTACTATTTTAATGAAGGGTTTTTGAAATTACTATCATGAGAGAACCCAAGCTCAAATGACTTATAAAATGTATCCAGCTAAAATAGACAAAGATTGGGGCGCCTGAGTGGCTCAGTGGGTTAAAGCCTCTGCCTTCGGCTCAGGTCAAGATCTCAGGGTCCTGGGATCGAGCCCACATTGGGCTCTCTGCTCAGCAGTGAGCTTGTTTCCCCCTCTCTCTCTTCCTGCCTCTGCCTATTTGTGATCTCTCTGTCTCTGTCAAATAAATAAATAAAATCTTAATAAAATAAAATAAAATAAAATAGACATAGTTCAATAGAACAGGATAAGGAGCCCAGAAATAAACCCACAATGATATGATCAATTATCTATGACAAAGGAGGCAAGAATACACAATAGGGAGAAGGCAATCTCTTCAATAAACGGTGGGGAAAACTGCACTGTCACATGTTAAAAAAGGAAAACTCAGGGCACCTGGGTGGCTCAGTAGGCTAAGCCTCTGCCTTCGGCTCAGGTCATGATCTCAGGGTCCTGGGATGGAACCCCTGCATCGGGCTCTCTGCTCAGCAGGGAGCCTGCTTCCCCCTCTCCCTCTGCCTGCCTCTCCGCCTACTTGTGATCTCTCTCCCTGTCAAATAAATAAATAAAATCTTTAAAAAAGAAGGAAAACTTATACCAAATATACACGAAAATAAACTCTAAATGGATTAAAGAGACCTAAATGTGAGACCTTAAAGCATAAAACTCCTAGAAGAAAATATCACCAGTATACTCTTGGACACTGGCCTTAGCGTCACCTTTCTAGATATATCTCCATAGACGAGGGAAACAAAAGCAAAATAAACCATTGGGACTACATCAAAATGAAAAGTTTTTACAAGTGAAGGAAACCAACTAAATAACATGGCAAACTACAGAATGGGAGAGAATATCTCCAAATGCCATACCCAATAAGGGATTAGTATCCAAAATATATAAAGAGTTTACACAACTCAAGGCCAAAAAACCAAATAATCTGACTTAAAAATGGGCAAAGTACCTGAATAGACATTCTGCCAAAAACAAAACAAAAACACACAGATGGCCAACAAAACATGAAAGGATGCTCAATATCACTCATCATCAGGGAAATAAAAATCAAAACCACAAGGAGATATCACTTCACACCAGTCAGAATGGCTAGAATCAGAAAGACAAGAAATGGGGTGCCTGGGTGGCTCAGTGGGTTAAAGCCCCTGCCTTCAGCTCAGGTCATGGTCTCAGGGTCCTGGGATCGAGTCCCACATCGGGCTCTCTGCTCAGCAGAGAGCCTGCTTCCCCTCTCACTCTGCCTTCCTCTCTGCTCACTTGTGATCTCTCTCTGTCAAATAAATAAATAAAATCTTTAAAAAAAAAAAAGACAAAAAAAAAAAAAAGACAAGAAATAACAAGTGTTGGCAAGAATGTGGAGAAAAGGGGAACCGTTGTGCACTGTTGGTGGGAATGCAAACTGTTACAGCAACTCTGGAAAATAGTATGGAGGTTCCTCAAAAAATTAAAAACAGAAATACCAAATGATCTAGTCATTCCACTGCTAGGTATTTACACAAAGAAAACAAAACCACTAATTTGAAAAGATACATACACTGCCAATAACACAGCATTGTTTACAATAGCCAAGTATAGAAGCAACCTAAGTATCCACTGATCGACAAATGGATAAATATGTGCTAATACATACACAATGCAATAATACTCAGCCACAAAAAAGAATGAAATCTTGCCATTAGTGACAACATGGGTGGACCTAGAGAGTATTATGCTAAGTAAAGTAAGTCAGATAGAGAAAGACCCATATGATATGATTTGACTTATATGTGAAATCTAAAAACCAAACCAACCAACCAATCAACAACAAAAAAACAGAATCATAAATACAGAGAACAAATTGTTGGTTGCCGGAAGGGAGAGCTTGGGGGTAGGAGTGAAAATGGTACAGGTGATTAAGAGGTGCAAGCTTTCAGTTATAAATGACTGACAGGGATGAAAAGTGCACCATAGGGAATATAGTGAATAATACTGTAATAACCTTGCGGTGACAGATGGTAATTATACTTACCATCTGAGGCCAGCAATAACATTTAGAACTGGAGACCATTATGTTGCACACCTGAAACTAATGTAACATTTTATGTCAACTACAATAAATCAATAACCAAATAAATAAATAAAGTGCATGTAGCTAATATGATGGAAACTAAAATGTCCACTGACGGAGGAATAGATAAACAAAATGCGGTATATTCATACCAGGGAATATTATCTAGCCATAGGAAGGAAGATCTGATACATGTGAAAATATGGATGAACCTTGACAGCATATTAACTGAAATTAGCCTGATGCAAAAGGATGAAAATGGTATGATTCCATTTGATGAAATGTCTACAATGGGCAGATTCATGGAGACAGAGACTGGAGGGACGGAGGGCAGGAGAGAAAAGGGAGTTCCTGCGTAATGGTGGCAGAGTTTTTGCCCAAGGTGATGGAAATGTTTGGAAACACTGGTGATGGGTACACACCACTGTATAGTGAAAAACCGTTAAGGTGGCATATGGTATGTTTTCTTGATCACAGCAGGGAAAAGGAATTCATGTGGCTATACAGGGAAAAAGTCAGTCCTTAAAACTAGGAACAGCCTCGGCTGTCTTCTAAATAATCGAGTTATATTCTTTTTATTTTTAACATTTTATTCATTTATTTGAGAGAGAGAGGGTACACAAGTAGGGGAAAGGGCAGAGGGAGAAATGGGTACCCCACTGAGCAGGGAGCCTGACACGGGGCTCGATCCCAGGACCTGAGGTCATAACCTGAGCCGATGCAGAGGCTTAAACTCACTGAGCCACCCAGCCATCCCTAATATCAAGTTATATCCTGATATGTATCTGAAAGTACGAAGGTTTTAGTGTACCTGAGAGACACACGGGTCACATGCCAAGGAGGCAGTGGGAGGCAGGGAGCCCCAGTTACACTTATCTCTTGTTGAATCTCCGTCACACGGTAGAAACTGTGACAGGCACTTCACCTATCTTATGTCGAATCTTCCAAGCACGCACTCCATGGGAGGGACCCACACTGCGTTTCAGATGAAGAATCTCAGGCTTGGAAAGGCAAAAATGACTTGTTTAAGCTCATGGTCCCGGGAGGAAGAGGAATTAGATCTGAAACCAGGTCCCCTCTCCTTTGGCTCCGGGGCAGTACGGCACAGAGGCTGGAAACCCAGGCTGACCGAGGCTCGGATTCCGGTGCTGTCGTCGAACAGACGGTGTGTGCAAACTTGGGACGAGCTGCCTACATCTCTGAGCTTCGGTTTTCTCATGCGTAAGCAGAGAACTATTGTACCCACCTCGAAGAGTCATTTGTGAGGCTCAGGCAACATGGCAGGTAACGCACTGGGGAGAGTGCCTGGCCTACACAGAATGCTCAGCAGAAGTGAGCCACCATTACTTGGTAAGAAACCTCACCGGGTGGTGGTTAACGCCAGTAGGTTTTTTCAAGTGGGTCCACAGCCTTACTGCAGTCTCAGAGCATTTCCAGATTTCTCAGAAATGTTAGGTTCTTGATAATAAACTAATACTACCCAGTATCGTTTGAAAATGCTGAAATTTAATTTATAATGGGGGATATGTAATTTGGTTACCGGAATGTTTAAGCATCTGTTCTCGGCATCCTGTGTCAGATGATTAAGATACCTAGAAATTAGTGATTAAGGCTTCTTGGTGAGCATAAAATTACAAATCGCATTTCGCAGCTTTGTTGCGTGTCATGTACCGGGCCCTGTGTTAGACTTTTCAGGCCAAAGCTCTTAATGAATTTTCATAATTACCCTAGGCAGAGAAGTAATTTTTAGTTCCATTATACTGATGAAGAAACCAAGTTTCCTATCTCACCAAGAGTCATTCAGCTAGTAAGTTTCTAAACTTCCTTCCTGCCACTTCTAAATGGAATATGGACCAGCTATGATTCTGAGGCCTTGCTCTCCATCATTGTGCTCTATGGACAATGGGGAGAAAGTAACTGAAAGTATTTCACTCCAGCTGTGGTATACGTCAATGAAGAACTCCACCTGCAGCAGAGGACACATACCTAATGACCAAGAAGTGCAAATTCCTGGAAGTACTTTTCCCTTTTCATAGCTCCACACAAAATACCATTTCCTACGTGGCCCACCTTCTTCTGTTGAGAACTCTTTTGGGGCTCCAGACATTTTGCCTCTTCCCATTTCGTGATGACGATACAATTTAATTCTCAAAAGGTCACTTTGTAAAGTACTTTCTGACACTAACTCTTACTCCAACACTTAGTTTTTCCAAAGTATGAATGTCCTATAATTAGTCTTACAGGATACCTACTCATTATTCAAGGTCTGGCTCCAAAGTCACTCCAGTATGCCTCCCAAAGACCCAGGCATAATATACTGCTCGTTAGCGCTCTGTACCACCACAGTCCTTCCCAAATACTGTTTTTCACTGTGTATTTTTGCATATGTGTCCTATTAGATTTAAGCCACTTGAATGGCCATAACCCGGCCACAGAGAATTTTTTTTCTTCACCATATCTAGCCCCGAGCCTTGTACTTAAAAGCTACAATGACCACACAGCCCTGAATCTGGCATATTTGGGCTCTTAAAAGCACCGTCGTGAGTGCTGCTCAAGTTTCCAGCCTCTTGTGTGAAAACAGCATTCCAAATATGTACACTGTGCAAAAGTTATTTGACAAGTTGACTCTGTACAGCTGAGAATTGCAAGCCAACATATCTAAGTCAGGCTTAGAAAAGCTTGAAAAACGACAAAGCTTTGCGGAAGAAGCTTTAAATAAACCAATAATTTAGAGTACCAGACTAACAAAAAGAAATCTACTTTTTGTCAAACACATTCTCCTTCCCAGATATAATTTGACTTCATCTTTTGAAACATCTTAATGGATACCGGCTAAGATTAAACATCAAGTGTCACTCAAACAAAAAAACTTAATCTACAGGGATGGTTATATAGGTATTACTCAATTGTTTTATTACAATCCTTTAAGGAGGGGTGCCTGGGTGGCTCGGTTGGTTAAGATTCAGACTCGTGATTTTGACTCAGGTCTTGATCTCAGGGTCCTGGGATCAAGCCCCACGCTGAGCTAACACCAGGCGTGGAACCTGCTTAAGATTCTCTCTCCCTCTCTCTTACCTCCCCACTCTATTCGATACTATTTCACATTTTTAAGAATGCTGAACGAGACCCACCAGGCTGATTTCATACCCTACTATAAGGCAGTTTCTAGGAATTAATAGTATCTCAACCCAAGGACAACTATTCAAGGACCAGACAAGTTTGTGATTATCCCCAAACTGTTTTCCAAAAATGATGCCAACCATATGAAACTCAGCCATCAACTTCATTAAAATGTTGCCCCTATAATTTCAATATACTAATTTTTGCTAATTTATATTATTCTCCTCACATTAAAATTTAACTAAACTATTCATCGGGCTCTCCGCTCAGCGGGGAGCCTGCTTCCCCACCTCTCTCTGCCTACCTGTGATCTGTCTCTCTATCAAATAAATAAATAACATCTTTAAAAAAAAAACAAACAAACTATTAAGCTTGACCCAGGGTCACCTGGCTGACATCTTCAGCTGTGAGCTATATTCCATCCCTATGTTGTCCAATGCGGTAGTCACTAATCACATATGTATGGCTACTGAGTACTTTAAATATGCACAGTGAGACTGAGGAACTGAATTTTTACTTTTATTTAATTTTAATTAATTTAACTTTCATTTATTTTACTTCATTTTTTTAAAGATTTTATTCATTTATTTGACAGAGAGGGGTTGAGGAGAGGACAACCAGGGTGAGCAGCAGGCAGAGGGAGAAGGAGAAGCAGACTCCCCACTGAGCAAGGAGCCCAATGAGGGACTTGATCCCTGGATGCTGGGATCATGACCTGAGCCAAAGGCAGATGATTAACTGACTGAGCCACCCAGGTCCCCCAAATTAATTTAAATTTAAAGACATGTATCAAGGGGCGCCTGGGTGGCTCATTCAGTTAAGCGTCTACCTTCAGCTCAGGTCATGATCTTGGAGTCCTGGGATCGAGCCCTGCATCAGGCTGCTTGCTTGGCGGGGAGCCTACTTCTCCTTCTGTGTGCCTCTCCCCTGCTTGTGTGCTCTCTCTCTCTCTTTCTCTCTCTGATAAATAAAATAAATAATAAAAATCTTTAAAAGATATATGACAAAGTAGGGTGCCTGGGTGGCTCAGTTGAGCAACTGCCTTCAGCTCAGGTCATGATCCTTGAGTTCCGGGATCGAGTCCCACATCAGGCTCCCAGCTCCACGGGGAGTCTGCTTCTTCCTCTGACCTTCTCTCCTCTCATGTTCTCTCTCACTTTCTCTGTCTCTCAAATAAATAAATAATAAAATCTTTTAAAAAAAATATGACGAAGTAGATAACAAAACCACAAGAATATAAAAGAAAACACAAGAAAAATACATGATCAATTATAGTCAAATGTGAGGTAATGATTCTAAGGAAGAAACAACAAACATGAATTTTTATTTATATAGAGAAAGTAGTGTTCAAATAGAAGAAATTAACTGAAATCATGTGACTCTTAAGACCGAAACAACCTCGCCGCAGCTAAGTTGACTAAAGAAGGTATAATTTGTTTCAACTTCCCCAGTCCTCTCTTCCTTAATGGGGCTCAATTCAACACAGCTGACATATCTACGGGGCCTTTGAGTTCAAAACCCATCACATACATGGAGGGGCACCTGGGTAGCTTAGTCGGTCGAGCTTCTGCGTTCGGCTTGGGTCATGATCCCATAGTCCTGGGATCGAGTCCCACTTCGGGCTCCCTGTTCAGAGAGGGAATCTGCTTCTCCCTCTGCTCCTCCCTGCCTCATCTGCCCCCACCACAACTTGTGCTCATGCTCATGCACTCTCTCTCTCAAATAAGTAAATAAAATCTTTTTAAAAAAAACCCAAACTCGGGGCACCTGGGTGGCTCAGTGGGTTAAAGCCGCTGCCTTCGGCTCAGGTCATGATCTCAGGGTCCTGGGATCGAGCCCCGCATCGGGATCTCTGCTCGGCAGGGAGCCTGCTTCCCCTCACCCTCTCCGTGCCTGCCTCTCCGCCTACTTGTGATTTCTCTCTCTCTGTTAATTAAATAAAATCTTTAAATAAAACAAAACAAAACAAAAAACCCAAACTCATTACATACATGGAAATGACAGGTCAAGAGCCTCACTGTAGGTATATCCAAGCAGTGCAAAGACAGTCATCAATCACACTCCTCTTTGCCCTCTCTTTTAGACATATACAAGTTTTACTTAAAGAAAAAAAATAGAAGTGGGGCGCCTGGGTGGCGCAGTTGGTTAAGCAGCTGCCTTCGGCTCAGGTCATGATCCCGGAGTCCCAGGATCGAGTCCCACATCGGGCTCCCAGCTCCATGGGGAGTCCACGTCTCACTCTGACCTTCTCCCTTCTCATGCTCTCTCTCACTCTCTCTCTTTCCTAATAAATAAATAAATAAATAAATAAATAAAATCTTAAAAAAAAAAAGATGGGAAGTATGTGTCTTCCTCTTGAATCTTAAAAAAAAAAAAGAAAAAAAATAGAAGCAAATCTCTAAAACAGTATGAGCTCAAGGGCATCCTCAGATATCCAGAAACATGTATTTCTTTCTTTATGTATATAAAGATTTTATTTGTTAGAGGGAGAGCACAAGCAGGGGCAGTGGCAGACAGATGGAGAAGCAGGCAAGAGGGAGAAGCAGGCTCCCCGCTGAGCAAGAAGCCTGATGTGGGACTAGATCCCATGACAATGAGATCATGACCTGAGCCAAAGGCAGACACTTAACTGACTGACCCACCCAGGTGTCCCTTAGCAATAATTTCTAACAATTTTTTCAACTAACACTCCTTAGAAATTTTGCCTGCCTCGGGGTAACTGACTTTATGACTCAAGATGCTCCTAGATGTTAATGAGTTCTTCATCACTTGCAGATAAAGGGCAGGCAAATCCCAGCATAGAAAGGTATCAGTCCAACACAAGCATTTTCTTTAGTTTCATGCTTAATACCACACACGGAGGAAATCACGGTTGAGAGGAACAAATCATCTCAGTAGGTTCAGACATAAGTTGTGCTTCCTTGGTTTTAAATGCTGCTTTGCTGTAAAACATATTGCAAGCCGACTTTCAAGCCACAACCAACAGAATAAGAACCTGAAAATACTTTTTGGTTCAGACCATAATGACCCCTTTTAAAACAAAAATTATGTTTACTACTACATATCTACCAAGTATTTCTATGGAAGCTGTCTTATTCATTTTTAAACTTTGCTACACAACTAGTAATATCAAGAGATCTTACTACACTTTATTCATTAAAACTACATATAAAACTTGGGGCACCCCCCTGTCTCAGTCAGTGGAGCATCCAACTCTTGATTTCTCGGTTATGAATTCAAGCCCCACAATGGGGGTGGAGATTATCTAAAAGTAAAATCTTTAAAACAAACAAACACATAAAACTACACATTTTCTTTTAAAAAGATAATTTGTGCTAATTTGTGGCAAGAGCAAATAGTTCATTAGAATCTTCCCTTAAGAGGCTGACCACATAGCATTAGCTGAATAAAAATGCTGATTATTAACAGCAATCAACAGTTACTGAATATTTACTAAGTGTAAGTGTTTCAGTCAAATATTTATATATATAAAAAATTTAATCCTCACACAGATTCTACAAGTAGTTCTGTAATTATTTCTGTATTATAGAGAAGGAAACAGCAACAGAAAGATTAAATAAATAGGCCAAGGTCACATAGCTAGTATGTGGCAAAGTCAGGATTTTGTCCCGGCTCCAGAGCCAATACCCTTAGTTATTATAATCATTTTTATATTAATTTTAAATATCAACCAATCTCAGAAATATATTTTGTAAACAAGTTGCTAGCTTAAAGGAGACAGCAATACAAACAACTTCAAGCATCTTGAAATGTTTTTTAGATACATAAAGTTTAGAAAATAGGTTAAGGCGAAATAAAATAAAACCCACCAATAAGACTATTGACTTGCTGTCTTCCTTAAACACGACGAATTCTTTTCTTTAGGGTTATACATTTATCTCTGTCAAACCCTGTTAGAGACCATCGTCAAGAATCTGGCAGGTACCCCTGTACACGCTGAGGCAGATGACAGATATCCACTGAGCCAACATCACAGCAAAAGAAGAAATAGAGGACAAGTCTCCAAACTTTGAAAGTGCACCCCTAATGAGAAGAGAAATCCCACACACACGTATGCCCGTTGTGTATGGGTTTTTTTGTAACTTGTATGGACATATACTGGCTAACGTATTGTATATATCCATTAAAAAAAATTTTTTTTAAGATTTTATTTCTTTATTTGACAGATGTATATATCCATTTTTAAATGTACATGGAAATAAACACGAAGAAAGGACTGCAGAGTTCTACCTCTGGCAAGGGCAGACTAGCTCACTTCAGACAAACAGTCCTGCTGATAAGAACCAGGAGCGCTGGCAGAAAGTTCCAACCTCGAGGCCGAAAGAGCGGAGCAGAGCTTTTAACAGACTTACAGACCTGGAGGAAAAACTAACGTTCAGGGCTTGCCAAGAAAACAGGAGCCTCCGGCTTTCAACTGGGACCTAAAAGGGCTCTTTGCTAGAAGAAAAAAAGGTGAGGCTGAGAGGGAGCAGCCTTCACAGGGAAGAAAGCCCAACAGAAGCATCGTCATTTCTGCTTGAACTGGGTTGACCCTCCCTAATGTGGTTGTGGGCCAGCAGCATTAGTAAGCGCCCTCTCGAAGATGAAATCTAGCAAAGACTCTCCACACATTTTCAACCATAAGGCTCCGTATATAACCTAAAATAACCAGGCATGTAAGAGATCAAGATTTGACAAAAAACTGGGAAAACGGCAGTTAACAGAAAAAGATTCATAGGAGATCCATACGTGGGGAGTTAATGTACAGGATCTTTAAGTACTATTAAAATGTTCAAGAACTTAAATGGGAAAGAGAGAAAACTTCAGAAGAGAACTAGAATTGGTAATATAGCAGTAAAAGCAAATAGTTTAGTTTGCTAAAAAAACGAACTAATCACAAACAAATCACTAGATTCGATTTTTTAAAAATCCAATATTCTATTAGATACTAGATCAGATAGTCTAGATCTTAAAGACACAGTAACTAACACTATTCCAGGTATGGAACTCAAGGGCATTTTGAGCTTTTAATCTTTATTAATTTCTAAAAGACTTCAGAATGAAAAAAGAAATGTGTGTGACAACTTCTGAATTCATTCAAAACGGAGTCTAATAACTTCTTAATCAATTCCAGAAAATTTTAAATGCGTTAAGGGGAAATAGAAAAAAGGTAACTTTCCCACATTCTATTTTCTGTTGTTTAATTCCAGCCACTGATATGCACGAGGCTTGGCTAGGCACACTTTCCTATCATGAACAAATCTTTCCCTTCCAGATCAACTTCTTGCCTTACACTGATTTATGAATATTTTAGAACAGACCAAATGAGAACTCATATTCCCAAACTTCTAGGTTATAACTGCATTAACACACATGTAAGATAACCAAATACTGTCTTTTCCATAAGCACACCAACTATGTAATTGTGCCACCATCAAGCAACCTCAGTGACTGAGGAGCTGGGATGTCACCAAAAGGCCCAGCTGTCTTGTTTCCTTGTCTCAAGTGTCCTTGATATTTAGTAAATAAGTGTTATTTTTGAGTTCCAAGGTTTATTTTGCAGATCCCAAGACGACAGAACTAACACTGAATTCGGTGATAGCCAGGGATAACATGGAACTATATTCAAAATGCCTGCAAAAAATAATAAATTTTTATAAAATAAATAAATAAATAATTTTAATAATAAAATTTTTATTTAATAACTTTTTAAATAAAAAATTAAAAATTAAAAAAAATAAAAATAAATAAAAATTTATATTTTTTGCTGCAATTAACTTCTAACAAATGAATAAATGCTGTGCTTTACTTTGCAGGGAGAGACAGCAAGACAAAAAGAAGCTGGCAAGTATCTAGAATAAAACCATTGCTCCAAACCCTCGAGCATTAGCGGAAATCATTGAATTATTAAATGGATCAGTAGGGATCCAGTGCAAGCTTTGTAATCAGAGGAGGGACCTGATCAGGTTTACCTATGAGAAATCACTCGTGTTAATCTTCAATAATATAAGGTTGGCTTTCTTTTTCTAGGGCGAGACATGTATGGGCTACTGAAAGGACAGAAAGGTCCAGCTGGGAGGGAGCAGAGAACAACAGAGACAGCACAGACTGGGAGGTGGGATGGCATCCAAGACACAGGTGGGGTGAATGCCCTTAAAGAGATGGGCCATGTTTCCCATTGTCACAGAAGGACGGTGGGGGTTGGGGGAATGATTTACACTGGAGTTAAGTTAGAAGCATTGGTAGTCCATAATGGATCTGTCTCAGGGAAATAGGGAGTAAGATATATGCTGAAGGAGGAAACACAGAAAAGTTTAAAACAGCCCCTCGGAAACAGTGCGGGCGGCTGCTGCTGAGAACCTATTGAAATTCACTCCATTACAAAGCCAGTTTCCAATTGGCTTGGTCGCATACACTGCCTTGAGTCATGGTGCAAGCAAGCCACAGAGGAGCAGCTAAAAGGAGATTCTTTCAACCTAATCTTCTACACGAGTGCAAAAGTATCAACAGAAATGCTGGCATGTTCTCACTGTAACAGAAAGAGTCAGATTTCTTCAGTCTCTCTCAACACCAATTTTCATGAGTATTTCAGCTTTTTTATTCTGCACCGCTCTGCCATTGTTCTTCCTGCCTCTTCATGTGGACAAGAAAACACAGCGTGTGTAAAATCCTTGCCTCTGGTTGATTTCACTTAAAGCAAATGAATTCTTCAAATCCTGGCCTCTATTGTGACCGTGTGCAGACCAGCACCTCATCTCATCCCATCGCTCAGAGCTCACAGATGGTATCCACTACACTTCTGTGTTTGGCACAGTTTAGAGACACCAGAGTTCTAAAATGCCACCTCTTTTGATGAAGTCGGTTTCAAATTTCGTCTTATTTCCTCGCAATTTCAGACTTTTCTGACACAGATACAAGATGAAATTCTTGGAAGACGGTCAACGTACTGATTTAGTGAATCAGCAAACTTGATTCTCATATTAGCTCTTTTCCTGGGATTTAAAGTTTCCTCTACGATTCCTCCAAACTCCAACCAATGATTCTAGTTATTGGTTCCCAAGTCCTCTGTGATTTGTTTTTTACTGCTTCAAGTCTAAAACAAATATCACTTTCTGGTTCATTATTATGTGAGCTGCAATCACTAGTTATCTACCCAAAAATTACAACTCCAGGCAGACTCATGTGTTTTCTTCTGTCACCTTCATTGCCTTCTTTTCCTTATCTTGAAAAACAGTGATGTAAGGTTGCCCTCTGAATGGAAATATGATGCTCCTGCCCCACATCAGAATACCGGTTCTGAACTGTTTACACAACACACCTACTAATTCTTTGTTTTTGTACCCAGTGCTCTTTGTACCCAAAAGCACACATTTGGCCGGCATTGAAGGTTTAGTAGCAGGACACAAAACAAAGCAAATAATCTCCACATGGAGACTGAACCTTGACCTCAGAAGTGGAGTGCTTTAACTAAGCTAGCCTGATGTTAATGTAATAGTAATTGTCTCTTCGGAATAAGATACACTTAGCAAAAAAAAAGAGAGAGAGAGAGAGAGAGAAAGATACACTTAGTAGATACAGTGGGGGAGGACAGAGGCAGATGAGACAGCCTCAGCCAAGAGCTTATATTCTAAGGTTAGTACCCAAAATATAACAAGAACTCATACAACTCAACAGTAAAAAAAAAAAAAGCAAATAGTCTGATTTTTAAATGGACAGAAGAGAGGCGCCTGGGTGGCACAGTCGGTTAAGCATCTGACTCTTGGTTTTGGCTCAGGTCATGATCTCAGGGTCGTCAGATTGAGCCTCTTATCAGGCTCTGCGCTCAGCACAGAGTCTGCTTGAGTTTCTCTCTCTCCATCTGCCCCTCCCCCTGCTTTATCTCAAGTAAATAAATAAATACTTAAAAACACACACACACAAAGATTTATGAAAGGCCAACAGGTACATGAAAAGATGCATAACATCAGTAGTCATTAGGGAAACGCAAATCAAAACCACTACAAGATATCATCTCACACCTGTTAGAATGGCCCTCATCAAAAAGACAAGAGATAACAAATGCTGGTGAGGACGCCAAGGAAGGGGAACCCTCATGCACTCTTGGTGAGAATGCAAACTGGACAGAAAACAGTGAGAGAACCTCAAAAGGTTAAAAACAGAACTGTCATATGATTCAGCAGTTCCTAATCTAGGGATATATCCACAGAAATGAAAAACACTAACTGAAAAGATATCTGCACCCCTATGTTCACAGCAGTATTTTTTATAATGGCTAAGGTATGGAAACAACCCAAGTGTCCATCTACAGATGAATGGATAAGGAAATTAGACACACACACACACACACACACACACACGTCACATAATTCAGCCTTAAAAACAAAAGGAAATTCTGCGATTTGCAACAACATAGATGGACCTCAAGGACATTATGCTAGTGAAACGAACCAGACACATAAAGACAAACACCATAACAAGTCACACTTATATTTGGAAATTAAAAAAACAAAAACAAATAAAACTCATAGGAGGAACAATCAGATTTGTGCCTACCAGGGGTGGGGATGCAGGGAGGGGAACTGGAGGAAGGTGGCGAACAGTACAAACTGGGGACGTCACATACAGAGCAGTGACACTGCTGCGGGGTATGCGGGGAAGCTGTAGAGAGTAGGTCCTAATAGTTCTCATCACAAGGCAAGCATTATTTTTCTTTTCTTTTTTTTTTTTAAAGATTTTATTTATTTATCTGACAGAGAGAGAGAGATCACAAGTAGGCAGAGAGGCAGGCAGAGAGAGAGGGGGGAAGCAGGCTCCCCGCTGAGCAGAGAGCCCGATGCGGGGCTGGATCCCAGGACCCTGAGATCATGACCTGAGCCGAAGGCAGAGGCTTTAACCCACTGAGCCACCCAGGCGCCCCTCTTTTTCTTTCTTTGCCTTCTCTTTCTATGGTATCTGTATGAGATGAATGCACGCCAACCAAGCTCACTGTGGTGATTGCACAATATATGTAAGTCAAACCATGATGCTGTACACCTTAAATCTATACAGTGATGTATGTCAATTATATATCAATAAAACTGAGGAGAGAAAGAGTTTATACTCTGATAGGAAATGGCTACCAACCCTGTCCTAAACTTCCTTTTCCTTCCAAACCTTTGCAGAGAGGAGTGTGACAAATCATAGGCAAGTTCTTTGGGAATTCAGAGGAAGGAAAATGACTCTTACTTGTAGGGAGGTTTTAATAGGTGAATATTTAAGAATAATCTATTACAGGGACCCCTGGGTGGCTGAGCATCTGACTCTTGGTTTTGGCTCAGGTCATGATCTCAGGGTCGTGAGACTGAGCCCGTCGGACTCCATGCTCAGTGTGGAGTCTGCTCGAGATTCTCCTTCTGCCTCTCCCCTCACTTGCGCGTTCTCTCTCTCTCTCTCTCTCTCTCTCAAATAAATCTTTTAAAAAAAGAATATTCTATTACAGAATATTCTATTACAGAATCAGCCACCCATTAGTGACAGCCATTCTAGACCGACACACCCTGTGCCTGAGAAACAGACAAAAGACACAGCTGCTGGCACATGGGACCTGGCGGAAGGCAGCACCGGCTGGGCGTACTTGTCCCGACCTCTCAATACAGGGTGAGTGCTGGCTCGAGGGATCTCAGCCTGAGGAGCTGCCCTGCTCATCCCCAACTCTGGTCTGCGTCCTCGGCCGGGAGGGCTGATCAGCAGAGAGCGGGCAGGACATGCAAACACTCAGCTCCCAGGTCCCTGCCCGCACCCTATCCTATGTGCGCAGAGAGGCAATTTCAAGAGAATTGCGTGAGCAAAATAAAATTGTGAGCAAATACAGGGTGTGTTTTAAGAACAAATTCTTGGGGCGCCTGGGTGGCTCAGTTGGTTGAGCAGCTGCCTTCGACTCGGGTCATGATCCTTGAGTTCCGGGACCGAGTCCCACATCGGGCTCCCAGCTCCACGGGGAGTCTGCTTCTTCCTATAACCTCCTCTCATGCTCTCTCTCACTTTCTCTGTCTCTCTAATAAATAAATAAAATCTTAAAAAAAATAATGAAAAATAATACACACTGAAACAATATTCTTGTCTATGATATTAATAGATATCTCATAAAATTTTCCTGCATAACATTTCTCCTTTCTCCCTATAGAATCTGGTAAAGACACAAGGAGGAAAACTACATAAGAAAGGCTGCATAAAGCATTAAAGAGAATCAGCTAATAGCTAAGTAGTGTTTCTTTAAATGTATATCAAAGAACAGTTTATCAACTAACACAACTAAAGGCCAAATTTATTAATATCGTTTTATGAAAGCGTGTAAGAAATATAAAACCATAAAATACAGCGTCCTCTTGAGAGTACAATAGAAAAAACAGTTCTTGAAACTGAAAAAATTGGTAGAAAGTGAAGAGCTGTATCATGAGCACTTTCCCTGGAAAATCCTAGTAAGGTTAGTTTTTAAACAGTGTTATTAATTTTTTTTTTTTTGGAGAGGGGAGGAGCAGAGGGAGAGAGGGAATCTTAATCAGGCTCCACTCTCAGTATACAGCCACAGCAGGGCTCGGTCTGAAGACCCTGAGATCACGACCTGAGTTGAAACCAAAGTCAGACACTTAACGGACTGAGCCACCCAGGCACCCTGTTATTTTATTTAGTTCTTCCGTATCTCTGCCTTTCAGGCTCTTTCCACTTTATGTGTTTTTTTTCCCTGAACAGGTTTTTCAGTAATTTACAATTCTACCACAATACAAAAATAGTATTTAAAATCTGTTTCATGATCTGCCCCAACAAAATCTAAATGGATTTATTCATGTTATTCACACTATCTCTTGTTTGATAACAAATTTCTATCAAAACAAAATCATCATGATTCTAGATCATTTCTATTATTCTTTCCCCTATCCTATTTCTCTAGTATGTCCTTTCTCTCACCATTATCTTTATTATTCTATTAGCAAGTTAAGTGCAGAACTTTCTAACTTCAAAAAGGTTAGAGAAAAACACATTGTAAGATATTGAACTATTATTTACACTGTGACCTAAAACCTCAATCTTGGCATTAGATGCTATTTATGGCTGACACTCTCTCTACAACTAATCTCTAAAGGGGGAAAAAAAACTATGTATTTACTATGAGCTATGAAGAAGATATTTTGATATGGAAAGAGAATTCAACAGAACAGAAGCAAAAAGAACACGCCTCATATACCATTGATCCTTGAACAACACAGACTTGAACCGCATGAGTCCACTTACATGTAGATTTTTTTGATAAATAAACACAGTATAGTACAGTAAATCTATTTTCTCTTCCTTACGATTTTTTCATAACATTATCTTTTTCCTGGCTTACTTTGTTGTAAGAATACAGTACATAATACATATCACATATAAAATATTTTAATTATGTAAGTTATTGGTATGGCTTCCCATCAATAGTAGGCTATTAGTGGGGTGCCTGGGTGGCTCAATGGGTTAGGCCTCTGCCTTCAGCTCAGGTCATGATCTCAGGATCTTGGGGTCAAGCCCTGCATCGGGCTCTCTGCTCAGTGGGGAGTCTGCTTCCCCCTCTCCCTCTGCCTGCCTCTCTGCCTACTTGTGATCTCTCTCTGTCAAATAAATAAATAAAATCTTTCTAAAAAATAGGCTACTAGCAAAAGTTCTTGGGTAGTTAAAAGTTATACTCGGAATTTTTTTGACTGTTCAGGGGTTGGCTTGAGGTATTTCACACTTAGTACCTTCAGTGGCTAATCTGTACCACTTAGCTAAATAATACTAACAGTTAACACTTATTAGGCAATTACCATGCCATCAGACACTACATTTTATTTTTTTGTAAGATTTATTTATTTGAGGAAGGGGGAGAGACAGAGAATGTGCTCAAGCAGGAGGAGGAGGGGGAAAAGGACAGAAAGAATCTCAAGCAGACTCTGCAAGGCATGCAGCCCAATGTGGGGCTCAGTCTCCCAACTCTGAGATCCTGATATGAGCCGAAACCAAAAGTCTGTCGCTTAACCCACTCAGTCACTCAGGTGCCCCAGGTATTGCATTTTATATGCTAAGCACTGTACCTTATCTACTAGCTCATTTAACCCTCAGAATTGCCCTATGAGGGTGCCTGGGTGGCTCAGTGGGTTAAAGCCTCTGCCTTCGCCTCAGGTCATGATCTCAGGGTCCTGGGATCAAAGACTG
Organism: Nasua narica; assembly: GCA_028533885.1. NCBI lineage: Eukaryota > Metazoa > Chordata > Mammalia > Carnivora > Procyonidae > Nasua > Nasua narica. The sequence goes on along the minus strand of CM052814.1, from coordinate 58,260,116 downwards.
AATCTGGCTCTCTGCTCAGTGGGGAGCCTGCTTCCCCCTCTCTGCCTGCTGTGATCTCTCTCTCTCTCAAATAAACAAATAAATCTTTAAAAAAAAAAAAAAGAATTGCCCTTTGAAGAACAGAAAATTTTCCCACTTTTCAGATGCAGAAATGGAAACAGAGAACCTTAAGTAACTTGATCAAGGTCACAGAGCAAGTGACCAAGGCAGGATTCAAACCCAGATTTCAGAGCTCACACTTTACATCTCTAAGCTACAGCCTCCGATCAGAAGTTGTGCAGGGATAGTACATTGTAGAGGGGGGTGTGTTCTGGATGAATTAAAAATTCATTACCTTGTAAATGAAGCAAAGTAGTAAAGACGTTCCTTAATTATTAGCACTGGTAGTGATAGTATCTCAACTTTTTAGGCTCTGATTTGTATTTACCGATAGCCTGAATTTGCAACAAAGTATAGAACGAAAAGTTAGAAATATTCTTCAACCGTGTCCCGACACCATCTGTGCACATTAAATAATCATTTGACAAACTCAACGGATAGCTTTTCCTTTTATAATTTCAATTTGCATCAAAAGGTCACTAAAGGGGCGCCTGAGTGGCTCAGTGGCTTAAAGCCTCTGCCCTCGGCCCAGGTCATGGTCTCAGGGTCCTGGGATCGAACCCCGCATTGGGCTCCATGCTTAGCAGAGTCTGCTTTGAGATTCTTTCTGTCCTTTACCCCTCCCCCTCCTGCTCCTCCCCTCCTGCTTAGGTGCATTCTACTTTATTATATTATATATTGATATATATAAATATATAAAAAATAAATGTGTATAATTTGTATTCAATATATTATACATTATAATTATATTATAATATATAGTTATTATTAAATTTTAAAAAAATAAAGACCATCCTCCACTAAAAACAACCATTGATCCTTTGAGGAATGGCTGATTCCAAGACTGGGGAGAATGCAAAGTACAAGCTGAACTTGAAATACTTTGTGGTGCCAAATAGCGAGTAAGTCCAGCAAGACAGGAAAATGTCAAAAGGATGAAGGAAACAGCTTGAAGGGGCTCCCAATTGGCAAAATGCAGCACAGTCTGAGCATCAAGATAGTAGATTATAATCCACTAATAAGACAGGAATCCAAGGACTTATAGGTAATATACATAAACAGACAAATAGGTAAAAAGAGACAACTCTTTCTTCAGTAGAATACCAACTAATAAATGTAGAAAGGATAATGGTTATAAAAAAAAATCGCTCCTTTGCACCCATCACAGTAATAACTCATTCAGTCAAGAATCATTAATGGAAGTCAAAATGAGTGGGTAGAAGTTTCAACTGACAAACTCTGCCTTGAACAAGTGATTACAGTTAAGATCACCAAAAATAAGAGAAAGTGATATGCTCCTCCCGATGGGATTCATGAAAAAGGACAGAATTCCCTTTCCCTGGTGTTCTTGACAAAGACGCATAGCCGACATCAATCATTTGAAGACATTCTTCAAAATAACTGCCCTGTCCTCAAAAAGGTCAGGATCAATAAAGAAGAAAGACTGAGAAATATTCCAATTTAAAGGAAGCTAAGAAAACACAGTAACTAAATGCAATGTGTGATGTGTGGGATCCTGGAATGGGGAAAAAAGATAGCTATAAAGGGTATTATTAAGATAACCGTCAGAATTTGAAAATGGACTACAGAATACATAAGAATACATTACATCAACAGAATACATTACAGAATACAGAATACATTACATCAACACTGTATTTCCAGACTTTGATAACTATCCTATGGTTATGTAAGAGAATGTCCTTATTCTCTGAAAATTTACCTTCCAATACAATTAGAACCAAAATACATATCTGCAATGTATTCTGAAATGGTTCAGAAAAAGTCTGTGTAACACAAACACACACACATACATTTGCTTATACACTCAGAGTGCATAGAACACAATGATAAAGCAAACAGGCAAACCTGAAACCATCAGTGAATTCGTGTGACGAACACAGGGGAATTCTTTACACTAGTCTTGCAACTTCTCTATAAGCTTGAAACCACCTTAGGGCACCTGGGTGGCTCACCGGGTTAAAACCTCTGCCTCTGGCTCAGGTCCTAATCTGAGGGTCCTGGGATCGAGCCCTGCATTGGGCTCTCTGCTTGGCGGGGAGCCTGCTTCCCCCTCTCTCTCTGCCTGCCTCTCTGCCTACTTGTGATCGCTCTGTCAAATAAATAAATAAAATCTTTAAAAAAAAAAAAAAGAAAAGAAAAAGAAACCATCTTAAAGTTACCCCCAAAACCTCATCTTTCTCTAATTTCTTATTTTTTCCTGGCTACCTTTAAAAAGGATTCTTTTATTTTTTACATATTTTATTTCAGATCAGTTAGTGACAAAGTCTGATTCATCATCTTCAACATTAATAACACATTTTGAACCATATCTTACATCTTTTCCTAAAGTATGTAAGAATGAACTATCTTTTCCAAGAATACTCAATTTGTTGTTAATTGGCAGCAGTATTTTGGAATAAATTATTTCTCAAGTACACTCCCTGAACATAGCAATAGCTAAATAACTCTATCTAATGTTAAAGAATTTTTATCTTCCCACACAACTCCTTTGTAAGTATATTCCACTGAGAAAATTCTATTTCCAGAAAAAACTTCAGAAATGTATTAACAGTACAACCACCTCCCTATATAAAATCTTCCTTGAATTATTTCCATATATAAAAAAAAAATCTTCACAGGATCTGGCAGAAATCTGGAAAAAGAAATCGTGTTTTAAAACAGTGTGTGGCATGCTCTGTGGGGGAGGTTATCATTAGGAAAAAAAGGTACAGACGCACAGGATGTATGAGGAAAATGGGTGGTCGGCGGGGGGGGGGGGCGCTTTCCACCCTCTGATTCTGCATCTCGATGTTGGCTCCCTAATGGTCAAGGAGTTCACAGCCGTGATGGAGTACATCTGAACCACATACTTGACAAGGACCCAGGACGGGACTCTGAGAAATTGCGATGGGGAATACAATGTGGAGATAGCGATGAAGATCTAGTCAATGTGGTTGTTACCTTATCTGTGGGCGGAATTGGTTGAGGAAGAAAAGCCTATAATTACAGGGACCAAATAGGACAGAAATAGCACCTGGAGGCAAATTACTCAGGAAGGAAGCATGAGGGATATAAATGGATGTTTTGAACTAAAAAAATTTTTAATGCTATTAAGAAACCTTCAGAAAGACACCAATGTTCTCAAAATTAAATCCACATATAATGTGCTCAGTTTTTAGAAAACAGTAATTCAATTAGGAACAGTAGAAGAGGGACCAAAAAAATAGCTCCTTTTGGTATGAAGTCAATTAAATATTTAAAAGTCTATTATGGGGGTGCCTGGGTGGCTCAGTCGTTGAGCGTCTGCCTTCAGCTCGGGTCATGGTCCCGGGGTCCTCGGATCAAGCCCCACATCGGGTTCCCTGCTCACCGGGGAGCCTGCTTCTCCCTCTTCCACTTCCCTTGCTTGTGTTCCCTCTCTCGCTGTGTCTCTCTCTGTCAAGTAAATAAACAAAATCTTTTAAATAAATAAACAAATAAATGATAAATAAAGTCTATTATGTGCAAAGTACTGTAACAGGGAGATAAATATAAATATGTCTGAAAATTGGGCATTGGGGTCTCTTGAATTAGTCTTTGCAAGTCAGAGAACACCTTCACCACTGTTCTTATCTTTCTCTCTGTCCTTTTAAACTAAGGTATGAAAAAAAAAGCATGTTGGAAATGGCTAACAGACACATGAAAAAATGTTCATCATCTTTAGCCATCAGAGAGATTCAAATCAAAACCACACTGAGATACCACCTTACACCAGTTAGAATGGCCAAAATCAACAAGACAGTAAACAACAAATGCTGGAGAGGA
>CM052814.1:58212648-58255710 GCA_028533885.1 Nasua narica | reverse complement strand
AATCAGAGGGGGTGATGAACCAGGAGAGACTGTGGACTCTGAGCAATAAACTGAGGGTTTTGGAGGGGAGGGGGTGGGGGGGTGGCGAGCCTGGTGGTGGGTATTGAGAAGGGCACGTGTTGCATGGAGCACTTGGTGTGGTGCATGAACAATCAATCTTGTAACACTGAAAAATTAAAATAAACATATTTGGGGAGGAAAAAAAAAGCATGTTGGTAAATGGCAAAGTCCTGTCTTCCTGATGGTGAAAAAATGTTCAGGGATTAATTTCAGCTTACTAAAAAACAGATTTCAAAAAAAAAAAAAACAAAAAAAAAACCAGATTTCAATATTTTTTTAAAGACTGATTTATTTGAGGGGGAACCTGGGTGGCTCAGTTGGTTGGGCGACTGCCTTCGGCTCAGGTCATGATCCCGGAGTTCCGGGATCGAGTCCTGTATCGGGCTCCCGGCTCTGCGGGAAGTCTGCTTCTCCCTCTGACCTTCTCCCCTCTCATTCTCTCTCTCTCAAATAAATAAATAAATAAAATCTTTAAAAAAAAAGATTGATTTATTTGAGAGAGGGAGGGAGTGTGCATCCACGTGGTCACACGCCTGGGGCGTGGGGCGGGGGAGGTGGGGAGCGGCAGAAGAAGGGAGAAACAGAATCCCAAGCGGACTTGCACTGAGTGCACTGAGTGCAGGGCCTGTCTCACGCAACGGAGACCACAACCAGAGTGGAAATCAAGAATTGGATGCTTAACCAACTGCACCACCCAGGCACCCGCAGATTTCAATATTTTTATGCATTCATTTCTTTTCTGATGAATATACTTTAAGTGTTACGAAAGCTGCATGTCAAGAATGAAATCCACATTTAGGCCTCAAAAGAAGATGGCCATTTTGTTTTTTTAAGATTTTATTTATCTATTTGAGAGAGAGCACACAAGCTGGTGGGGGAAAGGTACAGGCAGAAGGAGAAACAGACTTTCCACCTCAAACGAGGACCCCAAAAGGAGGCTGGATCTCATGACCATGAGATCATGACCTCAGCCAAAACCAAGAGTGGCAGCTCAACTGAGGGAGCCGCCCAGGCGCTCCTGACAGCTTGGTTTTTTTAATGCAAGGAAAGCATCACTAAACAGGCAACTGCTAATGTTAAATCTTAATAAAAAATTTAGAAACTAAATAAAAAATTTAGAAAATAAAAAATTTAGAAAATAAAATACAGTTTATTACTGTATTCAAGAATATAATTCCCTGCCATTCCCAAGTACCAGAAGTTCCACTTCAGGGGCGCCTGGGTGGCTCAGTGGGTCAAAGCCTCTGCCTTCAGCTCAGGTCATGATTGCAGAGTCCTGAGATCGAGCCCCGCATCGGGCTCTCTGCTTCGGGGGGAGCCTGCTTCCCCCATCTCTCTGCCTGACTCTCTGCCTACTTGTGATCTCGCTCTTCTCTGTCAAATAAATAAATAAAATCTTAAAAAAAAAAAAAAGTTTCACTTCAAAGGATGAAGCGAAGACTAGAGGCAGAATGGAACAAAATGAAGCGACGTTCTGATTTTGGACTCATTCCCTCTTCCATTTGAAAACAGGCGCCTTTACTTACCAGCTAGGTGATTGTCCTCCAATTAGTTCAGCTACAGGAGCCTTGATTTCTTTGTTGTAAGAATGAGATGAGGTGACTTACGGGAGACTACTAAGGTCATCCATAAAGATAAATAAAGATCTCTCTGGAAAATAGTCACTGGGTGTAGAGGCCGTCATAAAATCCTGTTCTAAGTGGAAATCTACTTGTATTTACTCTGCTTAGGACTCCATGTGATGTCCAAATCTGAGTGTTCATGTTTTATCAATGTTGGTAAACCATCATATATTCTTGAAGATAACCTCTCCCACACTGATGTTACTACTCTCCTCCTCTAACTTCTGTTGGATGCACATTAGTTAGGTTTTCTTACTGTATCATCTATATCAGTCAACCTCTTTTGTAATTTTTCTTTATATTTTTACAGGGGCTTGAATTCATAATCAAAATTCACAACATCCCAGGACGACTGGGGGCTTAATCAGTTGAGTGACAGATTCTTGATTTTGGCTCAGGTCATGATTCCAGGGTCCTGGGATTGAGCCCCTTGTTGGGTTCCTGCTCAGCAGGGAGTCCGCTTCTCCCTCTCCCCTTGCCCCTCCCTACTCTCTTTCTCAAACAAATAAATCTTTAAAAAATAATCACAATACCCAGTTACGTACTTCTTTAGCTGTGTATAATTTGCTACTTAATTTGTCCATTCGGCTTATTTCTGTGACTATGATTTAGTTCCAGAAGACACATAGAAAAAAAAAAAGAGAGAGAAAAAAAAAGACACATAGAGTACTATCTAAAATGTCTTTTTTTTATACAATCTTTTTCCGTGTCTCTTCTTCCACATTTTTAAAGTCAGAAAATGCTCATTCTTGGGCACCTCAGTGGCTCAGTTGGTTAAGCGTCTGCCTTTGGCTTAGGTCATGATCCCAGAGTCCCAGGACTGAGCCCCATATCGGGTTCCCTGCTCAGCAGGGAGCCTGTTTCTCCCTCTATCCCTCTGCCTGCTGCTCCCCCTACTTGTACTCTCTCTGTCAAATAAACAAAAATCTTTAAAAAGAAAATAAAATGCTCATTCTTTTTAAGTTTTGGGGACTCTAAATATGTTGTTTGTTGTTTCTGTTGACTCTTACTCATGGCGGATTATTTTGTAATTTTGAGATTTTAAAATTTTTTATGATTTTGTAATTCTGAGGCTCTGCCGTAAGGGGCTTCAGTGGTGGGAGTTTTGCGTAGGCTGATTGAGGATCACTCTTTCCAGAGTGCTTTTGCTTTTGCCAGGCCTTCAAGGTTGTATTACCAGCCAGGGCCAGTTTTTTTAGTAATCCTCAGCTGAGGAAAGCATGCATATGAACCCCAAACCTCAGGGTTAATAGATCTACAGTTACAATGTATCAGGAAGCCGCTCTCTTCAACATAATGTCAAGGCAGAAACAGAGAAACTTCCCCCTTTCCTATCAGGCAGATTACTGCCCCCACCCGCAATCCATCAAGGGTAATGGCTATATGTGGAGCTCTCAGCACCAAGGCCCTACTTGGGTTCCTTGGCTCAGTCTTGACAGCCTCCTTTCCTGTCCCCATGTAACAGTTAACATTTATGCCCATTGGGGGAACCTGGATGGCTCAGTTGGCTAAGCATCCAACTCGATTTCAGCTTAGGTCTTGATCTCAGGGTCATGAGTTGGGCTCCATGATGTGGGTGGAGCCTACTTAAAAAAAAGAAAAAAGGAAATTCAAGCCCCTTGGATAGCTGCCCCCACCCTGTTTTCCTAAAAGAGCTCTTGATAATATGTAATATTTATTGAACATTTAATGAATACCAGGTATTGTGCTCACACTTTACACCTTATTTCATTTCATTCTCATAGAAACGTGACTGTTTTTCTCATGTTATAACTGAGGAACAAAGACATAAGTAACTGGCTCTAGTTTATGTTACTCAAGTAAGTAGCAGAACGGAGATCTGAACCCAGATCTATGTGAATCTGGAGTGTGCACTGTTAATTACCGTACTGCCCCTTTTAGAACTTCTTCTTGGTGCCTAGGTCAGTGCTAAATGTAGTCAGACAGTCAAGGGCTGTGTGCTGAATGAACACATTCTCCTTCAGTGTGTAAATCTGTTTTGGGAAACCCTGAAAATAATCAAGTGTTGGCAGATTACTAAGAGCAGAGATAACACTGAATAACACTCTTAGTCATGCTTTATACTCTAATTGCAATATTAGAACGCCTATCTTGTTGACGGCTTGCGCAAATGAGTTTTTTAGTGATAGTAAGACACATGACATCGTGTTCAGTCTTTGTTACAATTGTCACCATCATCAACAGGACAGAACCCCTCTCTGAGTAGAACCTGTAAGCTAGTGGAGAGCACACACACAAGACCTGGTAGGCGACAAGACCTGATTAATGAATATTTAATAGAGTAAAGAGGAAAAAGTAAAAGCTGATTGAGGATCTACAAAGTCAAAGGATGATAAATGTGCCTCTTTTGGGAACACCAATTCACTCCAAAAATCAGGGAGTGGGGGGAAGGCAGACATTAGTTTTTGTTAAAACAGATGTTATAGAGCAGACTAAAAAACCCACAAAATTCCAAAAAAAAATCTTTAGGTTCAAATACATGACATCACAGAATGTTTGCTGTCAGGGGTCAGCATCGTAACGGAGTAGGAGAACAAAAGGGGACGTTCACACGGGGCTCACTCTGCGCCATGCGTACATTACCTCATAGCCTCAAGATGCTTCTGTCAGGCGGTCATTATTAGTGCCTCCAGGTTGTGGGGTAACAAACCCAGGCACTGATAGGTTAAACAACTCATCAGAGGCCAAACAGCTGTGGGAATTGGGGCTCGATCCGAGGCTAAGGGGCTCAAGAGTGTGTGCGGGGGTGCCTGGGTGGCTCAGTTGGTTAAGCGACTGCCTTTGGCTCAGGTCATGATCCTGGAGTCCTGGGATCGAGTCCTGCTTCAGACTCCCAGCTCTATGGGGAGTCTGCTTCTCCCTCTGACCTTCTCTCCTCTCATGCTCTCTCTCACTCTCTCTCTCTCTCTAATAAATAAAATATTTTTTTTAAAAAGTGTGTGAGCCTCCCAGGGCCACGCAGATGGTGGAATTGGAGCAAGGCACTGAGGAGGAAGCCTTAGGACAAGTCAGGAGAAGGAAAGGAAATTGTGCGTCTTTACTATCTGGCCTTAGAAAGTTCTAGAGATAGTTTGAGACACTGGGTGATATAAATGCTACATGACACATTTTCAAAAACTTATTTATTTGTTTCAAAAACTTTCATTTAAATAAATGAAAGAAGCACTATAGTTTAAAAAGTATCTAGTGGATATAGTCTTGTGTTGGCTTATTTATTGCTTTGGGATTTTCCATGAGTTATTTCATGCATGAAGATTATTCCCCAAGTGGAATTCAAGGCTCTGAAGCAAGAGAATGTGTTACTTCTTGTGCCCTCCCTCCACAGAGGCTGAGGCATACGATAAGTGTTTATAAATGTTTGCTCAATTGGACTAAAATACTAATGCCTCTCTTTCATTAACTCTTAGGGAAAAAATGCTCACATCACCTCAGATGATGTTTAGAATTTATTTAACAACAAAAAGCCCAGAAATATTATGTGGTAGGAAACAGACATAGAGGAAAAACTCCAGAGAGTATTTTTGTCTCTGAAGGATGAAATATGGTAAAAACAAGTCAGCAAATTCCCAAAAAGCATGAATTAGTAAAAAAAAAACAACAAAAGGCAACAAAATTAAATGGGCCTCCTGTACTTTCTGACCTAGAAAAGTTTTGAGATTGTAATTATAAACCCTTGCTGCTCATGTTATGTAAATTAAAGAAGAAAGGTTAAATATTCAAAGAAAATACAGAAGAACTGTTAATTTTTTTCCGAAGATAGAAATGAGACAGATGGAACCAGACCAACATCAAATTTATTTTAAACCAGCTTGTCTGTTTTTTTGTCTTCAGCTATAATTTTACTAGAAAGGCTCACCTTTTCAAATTCTTGACTGGCTTTCTCCACAAGAGAAAAAACATAAAAGATCATTCCATGCCCATTTAAAAGACAAAATGAAGGGCTCCTGGGTGGCTCAGTCAACGGGCATCTGCCTTTGGCTTAGGTAATGGTCCCAGGGTCCTGGGATGGAGACCCGAGTCAGGTTCCCTGCTTGGTGGGAAGCCTCCTTCTCCCTCTCACACTCCCCCTGCTTGTGTTCCCTCTCTCACTGTCTCTTTCTGTCAGATAAATGAATAAAATCTTAGATAGATAGATAAATAGATAGATAAATGGCAAAATAAAAATCTTTGAAACAAATGGAATAAAACTGGTTCCAAGAATCATGACTGGCCATACTGAAATTAAGACATTATTTTATTAATAGGACAGCCCTGAAATTTTAAAGGTAAAAGACCACAAAATAATAAGAGTAACCTCAGAGTCCAAGTCAAAGTGGAGATATGGTTTGAGGATTTGTATAATGGGGATAAAATACTGGATGGAGGATATCACCCAGACTACTGAGTTTGGAAGTAACCTGAGCCCACAGTTAGTTCAAAAATGACCCAAAGAAGAGTCAGAGGGTCTACAAAGAGAATTAGCACAAGGAGATAAATGCAGGAGAGGGGAGGAAGTAATGTGGTGGGAGAAAAACTACAAAGTCATAAAAACACTGTGGCAGGTGGGGCACCTGGGTGGCTCAGTGGGTTAAGCCTCTGCCTTTGGCTCAGGTCATGATCTCAGGGTCCTGGGATCGAGCCCCACATCAGGCTCTCTGCTCAGCAGGGAGCCTGGTTCCTCCTCTCTCTGTCTGCCTCTCTGCCTACTTGTGATCTCTCTCTGTCAAATAAATGAATAAAAATCTTAAAAGAAAAAAAAAGAACAGTGTGGCAGGATTTCCTTGTGCTACTTAACCTTTATTTCATATGAATTGCCAATTTTGAAAAGGTTTTAACCATAAAAATATTTGCACCTTAATGATTTCCCTAGGACATGCTTTTTTCTTTACTGAAAGGATGATGACCACTTAAGCAATCTTCAGAGAAAGCAGTAATTTGGCAGTGTCCCATCAAAAAAGAGAGGGGTGGGCTATTTTCTAAAAGGTAAAAACCAAAATCAATCTTTTAAGCTTTTTAAAGTAAAAAAATTACTTTACTTGTTTCTTGTTTGAACAAGACTTCCAAATGTTTCCACGCTGGCGCTCCTTTGAATTCTGAAGGCCATGTTTTCATGGCTTCCTAAAGGCAGAGTTAATGTCTTTTATGAACATAGTTAACTGAGCGCCTACGAAGTACATACCGCCAGGCTGTGTGCAGTGTATGTAGGAGCAGAAGGGGGAAGGGGAACAGGATAAAAAAGGGTTAAAAAGAAAACCACAGGCCCAAAATGGCTTCACTTAGGCCAAGTTGCCAAACTGGGGCTTAATAACCTAAACTGCCTCCGTTCCAACCTTCCCTAGAAATGTAGTCTTAACTGGTTGTAAGGAATTTTCTGGTCAGTGCTAAGAAGGCAATCTATCCCCCAAAGGAAGATGAGGAAATCCACTAATAAGACCCTTCATTAAGGAAAAAAAACCTCTTATGTCCCCCCAAAAAGGGGGCCTCACCTGAAATAATCCTTTTTTCTGTTTATGACTTCCTTGTCCTGCTTTTTAAAGCCTTTCCCATCTGCAGCCCTTTGGAACTTCCTTCCACTTTCGAGTGGGATGGTGCCTGATTCATGAGTCATGTTATAAAGCCGATTAGATTTTCAAATTTACTAGATTGAATTTTTTTTTTAATCAAAGAATTAAGAGGTATAATCTGTGCCCAGGACTACTCACTCTATTTGAGGACACAAAACACCTGTACAAGAAACAATAGTAAAAGACAAGCTGTTAGTAGCTACTGAGAGTCAGGGAAAAGCAGGAAGTGATAAAGGAGAAATCACACGGGGCTGCGAGTAGTAAAATCTGCATTCTAATCCAAGCCCTGTTCACAGCTGGTTTGAAAAGCTCGAGCAGGACATCTCTCTGAGCCTTAATTTCCTCAGCAATAAAAACTTGGATCCTTTCAACTGTAACTATTTATGTCATATTTTTCTTGAATGGTTTTACTTTAAAAAAATAATAACTATGATGGTCCTTAAGCACTGACATGACATCTTATTTTTACTTAGAATCCCTAAGATGTAAAAACAGAATTTTTATGTGTTTATAATTCCAATACAACTATTACATCAAAAATTTAAAAATAAAAGCAAAAAAACAATAAAATTAAAACAGCATCAATTTAATATGATGCTCGCAGCTCTGTAGAAATTCTTTCTGATCACAACTTGAATATGGTATTAACTATGATGACCTTGAATAAACTTATATTATTTTCTTGTAGCTTATCAAAACGAACATTCTAATAAGTTCACTTTATTCCTTTTTGCACTTCTCTGTATTTGATACATCTTCTGTGATAAATATGCATTTTTTCACAATTGTTTTTATTTTTTTTTAAAGATTTTATTTATTTTTTTGACAGAGAGGAGAAAGATCACAAGTAGGCAGAGAGGCAGGCAGAGAGAGAGGGGGAAGCAGGCTCCCTGCTGAGCAGAGAGCCCGATGTGGGGCTTGATCCTCGGACCCTGAGATCATGACCTAAGACGAAGGCAGAGGCTTAACCCACTGAGCCACCCAGGTGCCCCTTAAAAATAAAATCTTAAAAAAGAAAGAAAGAAAAAAACTTTAAAAAGCCTTGAACATATGCTATTTTTTTCTTTTTAATAACTAGGAATGTGACAGGGTTAATATAAAAATTGAGAGTTATGTTAGTAAAGAAACCTTCCCCATTCCTGATAGACTCCTTTACTCAGCTCTGGGGAGGTCGACTGATTTATGTTTGGGAAGTTTGGTAATAACTAAGCTTAGTGTGCTCAGCCACCTTCTTTCTTCAAGTGGGCCTCCCCCCAGAGAACACACTGCCTGTTCGGTTTTAGCTCCAGCAGGCGCCTGGATAGGAAAAGACATGGAGGAGATTAAGAATGAATCAAAATATTAGATAGATGGACAAGAAGGACAGGTGGGAATAGGACAAACACTATTGACCAGGAATTTTTAGAGGAAACTCTGTTTGGCTGGCTAGGGAAAGCAAGAGGAGTACCAGGAGGCCTCCTGAACTCATTACTGCCCCTATTTTAGCTCAAATCCCAATTCCCAAGCCTTGTTACCAGTCTCTCAGCAACCCATCTAATTTATTCCCTACTAGTCTTCTATAAAACATCTTCCCTGACTACACTGGGCAACTTATTGACCTCTAAAATTAACAAAGATTTTTAAAAACGAGATATGTAATACTGGTAAGGGTTCAATGAAATACACATTGAAACAGGTTGCTCAATTTGAATGTAAATTGGCACAACTTATCAGAAAACAACTTCACAATATGTAGCAAGAATATCAAAACAGTTGACTGAGTAGTTTTATTTCTGAAGATCGATGATAAAGAAATACTCTGAATACCAACAAAAAAAGAAGAAAAGAAAGGGGGGAGGGAATGCCTCCATGCACAAAGATGGATATGGAGGCATTCTTTTAAAGGCTTGTTTTGGGGGCATCTGGGTGGCTCAGTCGTTAAGCATTTGCCTTTGGCTGAGGTCATGATCCCAGGGTTCTGGGATCAAGCCCCACATCAGGCTCCCCCGCTCTGCGGGACGCCAGCCTCTCCTTCTCCTACTTCCCCTGCTTGTGTTCCTTCTCTTGCTGTGTCTCTCTCTCTGTCAAATAAACAAATCATAAAATTTTTAAAAAATAAATAGAGAGAGAGAGATAAAGGCTTGTTTTGTTCCAGGAACTGCTCTACATAATTCTATACACATTACTTCTATACACATTACTACTATACTCCAATTAAGTATTATTTCCCCTACTTACACATGAAAAAAATGAGTAAGGTGGTTCAATAGTTTGTGCAAGGTCTCTATGGCATTAAGTGAAAAACTATAAACAATCTAAATGTTCAATAATAGAGGAGCAACTAAGTAAATTAGCTTATACTCCAAGTGTTACAAAGTCACAAAATATGTACATTATGAATCTCCCATAAAATGAGTAAAGTAGGGGGTGCCTGGATGGCTCAGTAGGTTAAGCTTCTACCTTCGGCTCAGGTCATGATCTCAGGGTCCTAGGATCGAGGCCTCGCATTGGGCTCTCTACTCAGCAGGGAGCCTGCTTCCCCTCCCCCCCACCTCTGCCAGCCTCTCTGCTGACTTGTGATCTCTTTCTGTGTCAAATAAATAAATAAAATCTTTAAAAAAAAAATTGAGTAAAGTAGAATCCGAAACGAATCATAGGATTTCAACTGTGTTTACACACACTGCAGACACTGAAAGTAAATACACAAAACTGTTACCAGTTCCTTTTCTTGGTAAATGAGAGTACAAGTGATTTTTTTCTTTTTTTGCACTTTCCTATATTTTGCATATTTAAAGATATATTTTTATACTAAAAATGTTTTTTAAGATTATTTATTTATTTGACAGAGAGAGAAATCACAAGTAGGCAGAGAGGCAGGCAGAGGGGGAGGGGGAAGCAGGCTCCCTGCTGAGCAGAGAGCCCAACGAGGGGCTCGATCCCAGGACCCTGAGATCATGACCTGAGCCAAAGGCAGAGGCTTTAACCCACTGAACCACCCAGGCGCCCCCTTGTGATTCAACTTTTAAAAACATTTTTTGAGGGGCACCTGGGTGACTCAGTGGGTTAAGCATCTGGCTTCGGCTCAGGTCATGATCTCAGGCTCTCTGCTTGCCTCTCTGCCTACTTGTGATCTCTCTGTCAAATAAATAAATAAAATATATTAAAAAAAGTTGAATCACGGGGTGCCTGAGTAGCTCAGTCAGTTAAGTATCTGACTCTTGGTTTCAGCTCAGGTCATGATCTCAAGGTCATGATATCAAGTCCCATGCTGGCTTCCAGGCTCAGCAGTGAGTCTGCCTAAGATTCTCTCTCCCTCTCTCTCTGCCCCTTCCCTCTGCTTGCACACACATGTGCTCTCTCTCTCAAATAAATAAATATTTTTTTTTAAAAAAAGTTGAATCAGGGGCACCAGGGTGGCTAGGTTGGTTAAGTGTCCAACTCTTGAAGCTCATGTCATGATCTCAGGGTCCTGGGATCAAGTCCTGCATAGGCTCTGCCCTCAGTGGAGAGTCTGCTTGAGATCTTCTCTCTCCCTCTCCCTTTGCCCCTCCCCCTGGCTCTCTCTCATTTGTGCTCTCTCTAAAATAAATAAAATCTTTAAAAAAAAGTAGAATCAGTGGGGTGCCTGAGTGGCTCAGTGGGTTAAAGCTTCTGCCTTCAGCTTGGGTCATGATCTCAGGGTCCTGGGATCAAGCCCCACATCGGGCTCTCTGCTCAGCAGGGAGCCTGCTTCCCCCTCTCCCTCTGCCTGCCTCTCTACCTACTTGTGATCTCTTTCTCGCTGTCAAATAAGTAAATAAAATCTTAAAAAAAACACATATTTTTAAAAAAATCACTAATAATGCTACCGTTAATCTAAATACTAATACTGTTCACCTCTGTAAAAAGAAAATAATACAAGTAAATACAAGGTTATCGCAAAAGTTTACCAAATTTAAAACAAAACAGGCCATTTACTAAGTGTTTTCTGTATGCTACACACCATGGAAGGTAATCACTTTGACACACAATTTTGGGATGTGTGTTTATTCACCATTTCAGAAGAGGGCCATTGCTTTATTTATCTTAGAACCATCAACGAGTTGCCTGATATATTTGCCAATAACCTAGAGAAACAGGAGTTCCTACAAAGCCATTTTTCAGGGGCACAAAGTATAGACCTCTACCGAGGAACTTTACAGATCCTAGAAATGAACTCATCTCAACTGTTATAGAATCTGTCCCTGTATGTTTACGAAATCCTAAGTCAAAAAGTTGGCATTTGAAATTTCAATAAAACACTTGATCTTAGCCAAAAGGCCGAGAAGCGATGAAATTCCAATAAAACAAAAAAAATAAAATTCTACACAATATTTACTGAATTATAAATTATACTAAACAAGTCTTTCATGTATTTTTCTTTTCCTGTCTAAAAAATTAAAACAAATCTACATAAAGCTCTTCATGACAGTAAGGATAAAATTATGTTAATATACTTGTATTTATGTATTTTTCATCAAATATTTAGGTGAAAACTCTGATTTCCACTGCATTTCTCATATTTAATACAATATGGCTCACTTATGGGCTCAAACATTAGCCATTAAACTGACAGGACCTAATACTAGGTTTGGATTTATTCACAAGCCACCATATTTCAAAATTATTCACCAAAATGTGTACGAATGTTATAATGTGTACATACATATGTAAACTGTGATGTGTAGGTTTACATGAATTATCAGTAAAACTAAGTAATGAACTCAACTAGGATAAAGAACATAATCCATACAGCATCAAATACAATTTGAACATATTTTTAAATCACAAAACCTAAGCCAGGAGTTCTCTAGCTTGGTTTCTACTCTTCTTTTGAACAACAAGTAAAAACTCATTAATTCTGTCATTTCCGAAGTTATTAGGAAAATTTCAAAATAATTTCAGGCCAACATATTTACTCTTAATTAAGGCTCTCATGGTCTCATTCAGCCCTTTCAATCCATCCTGCACACCAGAGGCAGATTTCTCTTTTGAAACCGAGTATGTGGTGTTTTATAATAAAAACAGTGTCTTCGTACACTTGTGGAATGAATATTTCTTCATGTCTCAACAATCTATGGTGACATCGTACTGTCTGGCCAGTGCAGCCAGTATCCCCTGGTATCCCTCAGTCTTATGTTGTTACTGGCACCAAAACAATCTCTATATCTCAGATGAGCCCCCAACATCTCCAGCACGCCACTCCCAACCCAAGATCTGGCTCTCAATTCCTACCCCTCTGTACTGTCGATCGCTTGCTGCCACTACCGCTCCCACCATTACCCAGTCCAAGCACATCAAAAATGCCAGACTCCTGCATTTTTGTCTGGCCTAATAGTGACATGCTGATTTATACCTAGAGCATACTGAAAGTTAATAGAAAGGCAGGAAAAAAGACAGGTGTAAAAGTGAATATGCTTTTGGGGTGCCTGGGTGGCTCAGTTGGTTAAGCATCTGCCTTCAGCTCAGGTCATGATCCTAGAGTCCTGGGATCGAGTCCCGCATCCGGCTCCCGCATTGGACTCCCTACTCGGTGGGGAGTCTGCCTCTCCCTCTTCCTCTGCCCTTCCCCCCTGCTCTTGCTCTTTAGCTTGCTTACTTTCTCCCAAATAAATAAAATCTAAAAAAAAAAAAAAAAGTCGGGCGCCTGGGTGGCTCAGTTGGTTAAGCGACTGCCTTCGGCTCAGGTCATGATCCCGGAGTCCCGGGATCAAGTCCCATATCGGACTCCCGGCTCTGCGGGAAGTCTGCTTCTCCCTCTGACCTTCTCCCCTCTCATTCTCAGTCTCTCGCTCTCTAATAAATAATAAATAAAAAAAAATCTTTAAAAAAAAAAGTGAATAGAAACGTGGCTTTCTAAAAAAAAGAAAGTGGCTCTCTTTTATTCAAGAGAATGTATTTTGATGCAGTTTTAGGAAAAGAAAGAATGCAAGGCAGTTTACTCTAAGTTACAAATTCTAAAAAGAGAAACCAATAGAGAAAAAAATTTGTCCTAGGGAAGGATACTTTAGGGTGCTTTAAAAGATTACTGGCAGATAAATAAATAAATAAATAAAAGATTATTGGTAGAATACGAATTTCCCTAAAGATGTTTTATTTCAGTGGTGAATAGAAAACATATATGATAAAAAGAAAAGAAAACATATATGATAAAAAGAAATACTATTAAATACGCTCTAGTATGGCCTATGTCTGCGTACTCAAAGCATACTTGTACTCATTTTCTTAATGACAAACTCATCTGACATCTGAAGTAGGATGAGAGACCAATGGATTCTGACTCTAAATTAAAGCTTCTGTTTAACTTTAATTATAGAAAAGATACTAATTTTTTAATAACCATGTTTTCCTCAAGTTAAAATTTATCTACCTTTTCTCTTTGGAGCATGATTACTTTTGCAATAGAGAAGGAAAGAAAGAGGGAAGGCGTAAGGTTTGTACTCCTCCCCCACTTCAAGTCTATAATAAACCATGACCTGCTCTGACTTTTGAACTTTCCATAGAAGATAGAAGAACAGAAACCAAAACGTGAGGTAAGGTAGAAGAAGTTTGGGGGCATTCTGGGTATCTTTTCACACATTCTGAAGAGCTAGACCAGAAAGGAAACTCTACAGCAAAGGCTACACAAAACACAAAGTACTATACAAGTGCATGGAAGCTTTAGTTATAAAACAGACATTCTTAGAACATTTGTTTCCTTAGCCTCGATAAGTGTCCTTGGAACAGAATTTTTGCTCATGTTTTGCATGCAAAGGAATATACTCTTTGAAGCTGTAAGGGAAGGCAAGCCATTTTGACAAAGGTCAAAGCTCTTTTGGGGTTCACTAGAGAATCCCCAGGTAACAGCTGAAGAAAGACAAAAAAAGCCAGTAGGCATCAAAATCCACAAAATTATAATTAAACAAGAGGCCACTTGGTATAAGTAAAAACTACCTCCTGAATTAAATGCTGTTTTACTTTACATGAATGTGAAACATCTTTCTCTGGCTTGTGAAAACATGAGCTTTAGTGTATAGAAGACCTAGGAGATCAATTTTTAACCTAGAGTTCACAGGTAAGACGAAGAAGAGAAACCATTTCTTTCTCTACTCATTCACAAAACCTGTATTATAGGATTAAAATAAGGATTAAAATAAAACAAGTCACATGACCTTGTCGCTATTTTTAGCTCTTTACAGTGCTTTCCCAATGCTGTAGGCATAGCTGTAATTGGGATGGTAAAGAACTCCACAACAATTTTTTTTTTAAACTATTGGAGCAAAAGGAAGTGATTACTTTGTAAGGTGTTGAAGAAAATAAAGTCTGATGACTGAATCTGGATTAAGAAGTCACAAATGAGTATAAAGTCTTTTCCAGGAAAACAAATTTCATAATTTACTAGGCAGAATAGTTTCCACGAACTTCCACTCTTTCCTGAGTTGAACTTGAGGGAGGAAATCATGATTAGTTGGTATGAACCCTTTTAAGACCCGAGTTAAGTAAACCATCTTCATACTCCACAAACAGGGGAAAAAGAAAAACTGAAGGAAGCAATTTTTGGTGCTTCATAAGGTACAAAAGAAATAACTCCACTGCGTTTCAGTAAATAAAATACATTTTCACAAAAATAAGTTTTCATAGGGGGTTCTGGAGGGCTCAGTCATAAAGCGTCTGCCTTTAGCTCAGGTCATGAACGCAGGGTCCTGGGATGGAGCCCAGCATGAGCCCCACATCAGGACCCCTGGTCAGCAGGAGGTCTCCTTCTCCCTCTCCCACTCCCTCTGATTGTATTCCCTCTCTCCCTGTCTCTCTATCAAGTAAATAAAATCTTTTTTTAAAAAATCCTCATTGAAAAATCTTAAGCAATGTTTTTCAGTTCATCTAAAAACTTTTTTAAAGATTTAGTTGTATAGTTTTAATACCTGCAGAAGAGAAAAAAACAGCAAGAAAAGCAATGTATGTACAAAATTAAAATGTAAGTGGTATGCTCTGAAATACTCAGAAATGACAGCATTCTGTATCTTATAAAGTTCATATATTTTAATGAAGTTATTTCAAAGTCTCTAAGTTTGCCCTCATTCTAATTAGAAAACCACAGGCACTGAATGCACTGAGTTTTCTAGATGCATTTAACGGAGGCCAAAAAAACAGTAATTTTCAGCTTGGTAGCGGTCTTCCAGGAAAAACAGGCTAAGTATTCTCATAAGAGAATTTAATAGATACAACAATTAGAAAATATTGCTAATTTCTAAAATCACCTAAGTACTGTCACTTAAAATGTCAAAAGACCAAATGTTAATAAAGATGACAATATTTGGGGGCGCCTGGGTGGCTCAGTTGGTTAAGTGACTGCCTTCAGCTCAGGTCATGATCCCAGAGTCCCGGGATCGAGTCCCGGCATTGAGTCCCACATCGGGCTCCCAGCTCCACGGGGAGTCTGCTTCTCCCTCTGACCTTCTCCCTTCTCATGCTCTCTCTCGCTCTCTCTCTCAAATAAATAAATAAAATCTTTAAAAAAAAAAAAAGATGACAGTATTTGGGCACCTGGGTGGCTCAGTGGGTTAAAGCCTCTGCTTTCAGGGTCCTGGGATCGAGTTAGGCTCTCTGCTCAGCGGGGAGCCTGCTTCCCCCCCCTCCCCCCCCCCCCGTCTGCCTCTGACTACTTGTGATCTCTCTTTCTCTGTTAAATAAATAAATAAAATCTTAAAAAAAAAAAAGGTGACAATATTTGTCTTACTGCTTCAGCATTCTTCCTGCAGTCAGATGGAAAAATAAACTTAATTTGTCAGTATTTTGACAGACACATTACTATCTTTCCTTTCCACATGGCTAATGAAGATGAAAAACAGGAGGTTCTAAGAGATGGCAGGGAGGAGCAGGGTGTTGCTACTAAGTTTCCATCTCCAAAATGTTAAAGAGAAGAATCTCACAACTGTGATTGAACAATTTAAGAAATCTCAAGCTAGCTATTATAAGATTCAGAAAAGTTTTACATGACATATTTTTTTAGATTGTTCAGATATGATTTTCTTTTTCTTTTATTGAGGTATAATAGACTAGTGATATACTTCTTTAAAATTATTACAAATAAATTATCTCAAATGTGTGAAAAACAAAAGTATTCCCTGGTTAAAAGGAAATATAATTTTCCCAAGGGAATGATTCCTAAATAAACAAAAAGCCTGTATTGGTGTGAATCTTCAGGGCTCCAGAGAGAATTCTCTGCAACGGTATCAAGACACAGACAAAGTAAGTAGGTCAGTAGAATTTCTCAATAAAAATAAAATTCAGCCTCTGCCTTCAGCTCAGGTCGTGATCTCAGGGTCCTGGGATGGAGCCCCGCATCGGGCTCACTGCTCGGCAGGGAGCCTGCTTCCTCCTCTCTCTCTGCCTGCCTCTCTGCCTACTTGTGATCTCTCTCTGTCAAATAAAATCTTTTAAAAAAATAAAAGAAAAAAATAATAAAATCCATGGAGAGGCCACTTCAATCACTTAAGATCTTCTTTAAAAACTGAGAATTGCCAGCGGGGAGCCTGGCAATGAGAGTAAACTCTCATTTACTCTTCCTCAAATTTAAAAAAAAAAATTGCTAAGACTAATTTTTAGGAACAAAATGTATTATCTTTCTTATTCAACTAAAATAGTGTCAATAGACAGTCATCTAGATTTAATACAAATGAAAACACCATATTCTCCTACTATAATGTCACATATGTCTCACCAAACAAGAAACAATCACTATCTCCTTCCCCAATTCTGTCTCTGATCCTTTAATATGTGCCAAATCTACAATGACCAGACTTTACAGAGGAATTTTGTTTACTGACCAGGTAATTTAAGATTTCTTTATAAAAGTTGAGGAGGGGGCATTTTTCTTAGATTACATTAAATATTAGTCTTTCAGGTGAATTTTGCCCTTGAATTTTAACATTCAATGTAGATGTAAACAGTGCAAATAAAGTAGTATTTAGGGATGTTTAATAGGATATACAAGTCTAGGGGTGCCTGGGTGGCTCAGTCGGTTAAGCATGTGACTTCCAATTTCAGTTTAGGTCATGATCTCAAGGTCCTGAGATGGAGCCCGGTGTCTGGCTCCAAGCTGGCCATGGCACCTGCTTGGGATTCTCTCACTCTGGCCCTCCCCCTGCTCTTGCTCTAAAAAATAAAATAAGAATTGTAATAAAAAGAATGTACAAGTCAAGATAGAGATAATGACAGGACCTATTGATCCCACTGAGGTCAGTTAGCTTTAGGATTAGTTTTCCAACAGAGTTATCTTTCAATTTTAAAAACTCTGAACAAGGGCCCCTGGGTGGCGCAGTTGGTTGGGCGACTGCCTTCGGCTCAGGTCATGATCCCGGAGTCCCGGGATCGAGTCCCACATCGGGCTCCCAGCTCCATGGGGAGTCCGCTTCTCACTCTGACCTGCTCTCTCTCACTCTCTCTCTTTCCTAATAAATAAATAAATAAAATCTTAAACAAAACAAAACAAAACAAAAACTCTGAACAAGAGATGGTTCCATGCAAATCACCCCATTGCAAAAACAACTTAAAGCACATACCTAGACAGCATGACAATAATTTTCTATAAAAAGTGCAATATATTTTCCTCAGGTCATGATCCCGGGGTCCTGGGATTGAGGCCTGCCTTGGGCTCCCTGTTGAGTGGGGAGTCTGCTTCTCCCCTCCGCCCCCCAGTTCTCTCTCTCAAATAAATAAAATGTTTTTCTTGTTTTTACATAGTGCCATTTTTCCTTTTAAACTTATCTAAACCACCACACATGCATTATTTGTTTGCTAGTAATCAGGCTCCCAGCGTTTTAGAGCCAAAAAAATATACCCTTTCTTTCTGAATTTTGCTGAAAACATTTTCTTTCCTTTGACAAGCAATGCCATGATAGAGAGGAGCACATTTATAAAACTCTTAACCAAACCTGAAACTGATTCAGAAAATAAGTCTACAACAGCAAAACTCTACCTGTTCACAGGAAAGGTCAATCTTCCTATAGGTCTTCAAGTTCTCCCTCCCTCATAGACACAGATAAAGGAGACAGAGACTCACACAGGCCTTGACACATTGTTGACATGCAGACCTCAATAACTGTAACAATGACAGCCCAGGAAATGACTGAGCATTCTAATCATCTTACAACCCTCAGAAAACATACACCTGTTCATCTTCCTCCATGTGAATGCAGTCAACACTAAGAGGAAGAGACTTCTTGGAACTTTTTTCCTGCCATACAAACTTCTCAGTTTGAATTTCACAGCACCTTAGGAAAAGGAGTTTTAAACTTACCTCCCTGGATTTACCCCAGATTCTCAGGGTAGGAAGACATCTTAAACGTCATACGGTTATCCTATAGCTATGTGCTGCCCAGTAAGGTCCTAGCCATTTGCTATCTATATATAGTTACTGAGCACTCGAAATGTGGCTGGTCTAAATTCGAATGTACTCTAAGTATAAAAACTAGATTTTGTAGAAAAAGCATGAAAGAATGCAAAATATCTCATGATTAACAAATCGATTACATCTGAAACTGTATGGGTTAAATAAAATATATTATTAATTTCACTTTTTTATTTTGTTATTTTTTATTTAGCCAACTTTCCATGCTCACACGACCTGCATTACAGTGGGACTGTTACAGATCCACAGTCCCTAGAGCAAGGCTTTATAGACTCACAGCCTTAGTTCTGATAGCAAACAAGAGCTATCACTGGACATTTCCCAATTATAACTGCCATTTAAAAGCCAAAAGAAGGGGAGCCTGGGTGACTCAGTGGGTTAAAGCCTTTGCCTTTGGCTCAGGTCATGATCTCAGGGTCCTGGGATGGAGCCCCGCATTGGGCTCTCTGCTCAGCGGGAAGCCTGCTTCCTTCTCTCTCCCTGCCTGCCTGTCTACTTGTGATCTCTTTCTACTTCTATCTCTCAAATAAATAAATAAAATCTTTAAAAAAAAAAATCATAAAAGCCAAAAGAAGGGGTGCCTGCCCAGCTCGGTAGGCTGGGCTCCGAATTTTGACTTTGGTTCAGGTCATAATTTTGTGGTTGTAAGGGTAGAAACCCATGTGGGGCTCCCTGCTCAGCGAGGAGCCCACTTCTTTTCCTCGCTCTCTCCCTGTGCCCTACCCCCACACGCCCGCTCTCGAAAATAATCTTTTAATAAATAATAAAAATAAAAGCCAAAAGAAAAAGCAGCATTTTCTTTTCTGGGTCCATTGAGACTATAATAAAAATAACTTAAGAAGAGTGTAAAAATTGAATCACTTTGCCCTATCACCATTTTAAAGAAAGATTACTTGACTCAAAAAGGCAAAAATAGCACAGGATGCAGAAACTACACCTCTTAAGAATATAAGGTGGGAAATACACAAACCAAGTTTTTCTAATAAAGGAGATCAGAACGCCGATTATATCTTCAAAGTGAAAATAACATTTCTTTCATTTCCAGTACCTAGGGCCCCAGAAAGCTATGTAAGATCTTGTCTTTATTATTCAAGCACCTTCAACCACTAACATTATAAAAAAGGAAATACTTATAACCTAATTCTCTTGTCCAAAACTAAGGAAAAAAAAAAAAAGAAGAAGAAGAAGAAAGAAAGGAAAGAAAAAACCATAGCTCAAAAGGAAAATAAGAAACATTAATTTCACTAGAGCTAGATGGGCTACCTTTGGTCCACAAACCTTATGGAATAAGAAAACATATTTAAAAATAAATACCTTGCACCGTGATTTTTTAGAAGTGTATTTTAAACGTGAGAAACAACAACACATTTCTAGAACCAAACCATTTCTTCCTCTATCATAAGACATCTTTCTTCTTTATTGATTTAAAAGTATTCAGGCCTCCAGAGCTTTTAAGGAAAAAAAAAGCCACTGTATTTCTGAATCTATGGAAATATTTCTAAAAGGGTAGAGGAGGAGACAGCTCTTTAAAGAATGGAGGGGAAAAGCTTTTTCAGGTGTCCAGAGGACGCAAGAGTCACTTCTAGAAAACTGTGAATGGCGAAACCGTATAAAAAAAGAATTTAAGGAAATTTAGACCAAGGAGTCCCCAAAGCTTCCACAACAGTTGATGAAATACTTTCTAAGGTGTCCTAGCACATTTATAATCCCCAAAAGGCCACACATATTTGGCTGTCAATTTCTTTATCCATTTTGAGATTCATAAGTTGAGTATAATCTTCAGACTTCAATTTGCCAGGTGATGCATTCCTTAGAAACCTTTTCCTCGTGCATATAAATACCAAGCTCAATTACGCTCCCAGTCGAGTAAGCAGAAAGGATTGCACATATTTTAATGGGGGTGTTGATTGGCTGCAGTTTCCTGCCCTGGTGTAAAGAGTAATGGGTAAATCTCTTTCTGAGTATAATCCTTAAACCCAGGAATCTCTCTCAAAGAATCGAGTCTCCTAACATTGCCCAATAGGTAAAAAGACTGCCAAAATTTCCATTAGAGCATCCTATTTTTAGTCTTTGGAATGGGTCTTCTTCAAAATTGCATTCCACAGTACGCATCTGAGTAAGTTTATACAGGGATCAAAATAAGCATCCTGAGGTCGCAACCTTTCTAAGCTTACGAAGGGATTTAGAGCTTTTAAACCTTAATTTTAAAAAGCCTCAACTTTAAATCTGTGCAACCCGCAAATTAAAAATAAAGATTAAGGTAGATCCCGGCCCAGAGGGAGGTGCGGAAGGGAGACCCCGGGCGGTTCTCGGTGGTGGTGGAGGGGACAGGTATGAAGGCAAACAAGGACGGTCCCCGGGGCGGGGAGCCGGGGCAGCGGCGGGGGGCGAGAGCGGCACGGACACCGGGGCTGCAGCAACCAGAGACGCGCGGGCGAGCGCGGAGGGCACGGGGCAGCCCTGCACCGGGAGCGCAGCCGCTGCGCGCGGCGCCGCGGGAGGAGCGAGGGTGTCCCGGGGGGGTTTCCCCGCCGCGGCAGCCAGCCGGCCGGCGCCCCGCATCCCGCTCTTCCTCTCCTCACCTGGGAGTCGGAGGCGAACGCAGGGCTACGGCTGGGCGCCGGGTCTGTTTCCAGCCCCGCTCGCTGACATGGCGGCCGAAGAGCTGTCACAGAGCCTGCTCGGGTCTCCCGCCGCTCGGGTGGAGGAGACACCTCTTGCCTTCCCGCCCCGCCTCCCTCTGCGCACCCTTCCCCGCTGGCCGGCTGGCGGCGGGCGGCCCGCGACCGCGGAGCATAGAGCGCGAGCGGCTAGAGAGGAAGCGTAGGGGGATGGGGGGGCGGACAACCATAGAGTACCAGTGCAGACACGACCCGGATGGTCCGTCTCTCTCCTCGTCCGTCCACTCACAGGCCCCGGGCGGCTCACCCGGACGGAAACGGAAGTGAGAGAAATGGCAAGAAGAAGGGGCCGTTCGCATGCGCAGTTTGAAGTGTCTTGTACCTCCCGGCCTTGGCGGGTGGTGGGAAGGTGTCACACGTGGGGTGCTCTATACTGAGCCGGCTGGCGGTGTGACGCTCTCTGGTGACGCTGGGACAGACCTAAGAGGCTGAAGATGTCGGTCCCAGTGGCCGGGCTCACCCCGCGGCTGGCGCTGTCAGCCTTGGCCGGTGCAGGTCGCTTTTGCGTGTTGGGGTCTGGAGCGGCGAGGTGGAGGGGCGTCCGCGCGGAGCATCGCCGGGGCTTGTCTGACCTCCACCCGCGGTTGGTGCCCCGTCAGTGCTTCAGAGACTCAACCTCGTGGTTGCCCAAGTACCGCTCAGAGCCCAAGAGTTACATAACTAATCCGAAACTGGCCAGGATCTTGGTGCAGATCCTGAAGAAAGAAGCGAAAAACCCTGACCAGCTCTTACTGGAGTGCAATCCAGGTGAGTCCGCTGGGGGACTGCCTTTCCTTGGACGTTCATCGCTCGTCCCACCTTCCCTCGACCGCCCATGGGGGGCCGTTTAAGACATGACCCCTTGAAGCAGCTTGGATGGTCGGTCTTAGTCATGACACCAGGAAATATTTCTGCAGCAGTTTGCACTTTACACAGCATTTGATAAAACATGCTTCTAGATTTTACTGTCTCCTCAAAATACTTGCAAGCCCCTACCCAAAGAACTTTTATCTTTTACATACTTCTTCTGGAGACCGTAGCAGGATGTTCTAGAACATAGGATGTGTAGACTTCCTGAAAAGTACTTTTTTTGGTAAAGGCTTTATTTTATTTCTTACGTAGTCTTTATATCTAACGTGAGGCTCGAACTTACGACCTGGAGATCAAGAGTTCCGTGCTCCACCAACTGAGCTAGGCCGGCGCTCCTGCAAAAAGGACTTTTTTTTAAAGGAGCACTACCTGTCCTGAGTCAGTTCTGTTTAGTTTTGATAGTATCTTTTCCTGATTAAAGTATCTGGGTAGTCCATGAATAAGTGGTACGCTGAAGGCAACTTTGTTTTTCCTAAGACATAGTAAAACATTGTGATTAAGAGCTCGGACTTTGGCTTTGACAGAATGGATTCAAAGCCAAGTAGCATCATTTATCAGTTGTGATGTTGGAGTCAAATGATTTTATGTAACCCCAGTTTTCCTACGTGTAAATGAGGAGTGTAATATCTTCTTTGGGGATGTCCTGAGGATCAAAATTAGGAATACATGTGAAACATCTACTCTAGTCTATATTGAGAGAAGTTGTTCCTTTTGCAAATAAACTTTTCCTTCTGTTAATAACACTAGGTCCTGGAATCCTGACCCAAGCCTTACTTGAAAGCAAGGCCAAGGTGATTGCCCTTGAAAGTAACAAAACTTTTCTTCCACATTTGGAGGTATACTTTTAGTTTCTAAACTAATTTATTGTTCAGTCAGCTATCTTTTGGCTATTTAGGGAAGTGAAAATTAAGCACCTAATTTATTTTTATAGAATCACTTTGGGAGGCCTTGCTGTAAATATATTGTTGTCCCCCATAACTAGAACATAGTATAATAAGTATCATAGAGGTATCAATGGTTGTTGAATCCCAAAATTGGAGTTCTGAGACTTGTTCTCCGATTCTAGCTCTGCTGCAGACTAGTTGGGGGACTTTGAATGCTGTGTAACTGGCATCTCTAGGCTTGTTTCCTTATCTCTAGTAGGGTATCCTGTGCCTCTGCTTTCTGTGAACTTAGAATCTAGATTAACAGGACTGCGTTAACTCTAGATTTAGGGTTTCAGTGGCAAGAAAGGTTTGGTATAGTCAGATACAATAGCATGTAGTGAAAGCATTATCCAAATGTGTTTTTCAGTGAATTCTGTTGCTTAGATGACAGACAGTTTCACGTAACAGTAAAGTGGAAATACCTTGTCTCACCGCCAGGCTCTTTCCTTCTCTTTCCCCTCCCTCCTGAGTCTCTAGATTGAGTTTAGGAAACTTGTACTTCTCGGTGACAAATTCCTGAAACCACAAATAATGGTATTTAAAAGTGCAGGACAAGGAGCGCCTGGGTGGCTCAGTTGGTTAAGTGGCTGCCTTTGGCTCAGGTCATGATCCCGGAGTCCTGGCATTGAGCCCCACATTGGACTCCCTGCTCGGAGGGGAGTCTGCTTCTCCCTCTCCCTCTGCCTGCTGCTCCCCTCACTTGTGCTCTCTCAATTTCTGTCAAATAAATAAATCAAATCTTTTTAAAAATTAAAAGAAAGTGCAGGACAACAACAAAAAATTATGAAAATGTCCACCAAATCTAGTTGTTTATTTTTTAAATAAAACTATGCATATTAGATGGTGGTTATCCTATAACTGACAGCTTTGAAAAGAATTCAAGGATTTTTTTTTTTTTTTTTAAGATTTTATTTATTCATTTGAGGGAGAGAGCACAAGCAGGGGGAGAGAGAGAAGCAGAGTCGAGCAGGGAGCCCAATGCGGGACTGGATCCCAGGACCCTGAGATCATGGCCTGAGCCTAAGGCAGGTGCTTAACCAACTGAGCCACCCAGGCAATAATTCAGGGTTTTAGCCAGATTATTTAATTGATGCTGAATCTGCTGGAATCCCAAAATTGATGAAGTGTGATTTAGTCATCATAGCCGTCAGTAATTTCAATTTCACCTTAGGAATTGGAAACAAGATAGCTTTTATTTTGATCTTTGTAAAAAAAGGATTATTTTTGGTTTTGAGGGGTGGGGGAGAGAGAGAGAATCTTCATGAGGTTCCACGCCCAGCTTGGAGCCTGACCTGGGCTTGATCTCAGGACTCTGAGATCAGGACCTGAGCTGAAATCAAGAGTTGGACACTCAACTTACTAAGCCATCCAAGCGCCCCAAGGCCCACGTTTGAAGGTTAATTTGCATGTGCACAAAACAATTAAAAAGCATTAAAATGTCTATTTAGGGGCACCTGAGCAACTGCTCAGTTGTTGAGCATCTGTCTTCAGCTCAGGTCATGATCCCAGGGTCCTGGGATCAAGCCCCACATCGGGCTCCTGGCTCAGCCAGAAGCCTGCTTCTGCCTCTCCCACTCCCACTGCTTGTGTTCCCTCTCTCACTGAGTCTCTCTCTGTCAAGTAAATAAATAAATTATTAAAAAGGGAAAAAAAAGTCTATTTAGTTTCTTACCAGTGACACAGTAGTTGCTTTCTTGGAATGTTAAGATTCCTGTTAATTTGAAATCCATGATTCCATGAAAAGTGGAATGATGGGGGCTAGAAAGTTCATGACATGCTGAACTTTCCTATAACAAATACAGGAATATTCGTTATAAATATTTCTGAAACTACAGCGTAAACACAAAATCCATCTCTGATCAAATCCAGTCTTTGGTTAGAACTAAGATTGTGTTCCAGTTCTGGCTTTTAGTTTCTTTCTAACTTCCCATCCCCCCTGCCCTCCTCACTAACTTGAGCTCAACCCTCAGTAGGTATTCACTCTTATTAACCATCATTATGACAGAGGGAAAAGCCATTCAAATAAGGTTTTATGTGAGTTCATCTACTTGCCAGAATAAAAGAGAAGTAACCATTTAAGTAGAAGTTTTGTTGGGAGCCTTGGTGGCTCAGTCAGTTAAGTGTCCAATTCTTGGTTTTCGCTTTGGTCATGGTCTCAGGGTTGTGGGATCAAGCCCTGCAGCTTGAAGATTCTCTCTCTTTTTGCCCTTCTCCCTACTTGTGTGCGTGCTTGCATGAGATCTCTCTCTCTCTAAAATAAACAAATCTTTAAAGAAAGTGAAGAGAAGTCTTGTGGCTGTAAATCACAGCTTTAGAACGGTGTTCTCAGCAGACAATGCTTCTAGCCACCCAGAGTTTGCTCCTAAAAACTAAAAAGATTTGAGGCACCTAGGTGGCTCAGTGGATTAAAGCCTTTGCCTTCAGCTCAGGTCATGATCTCAGGGTCCTGGGATCGAGCCCCGCATCGGGCTCTCTGCTCAGCAGGGAGCCTGCTTCCCCCTCTCTCTCTGCCTGCCTCTCTGCCTACTTGTGATCTCTCTCTCTGTCAAATAAATAAACAGAATCTTTAAAGAAAAAAAGATAATTATAAAAAAAACTGAAAAGATTTTCAGTTGATGATACTCAACTCAGAATTTTTGTTCAATGTTAGAATCCCCACCCTCTCTAATAAAATTTCTGGGATTCTACATTAACAGTGTTTCAAGCAGGAACAGTTTTCCTATCTGGATGTGCTAGAGATAACAGCTTTCAAATTGTGTTCTGTAATAATAAGTCATGATATATTCCTTTTTGAAAATGAGTTCTACCATTGCAGAAAGAGCTGTACATGTTCAGCAGAAGAGCCCTCAGCTTTTGTGGCAAGTGGTGTGGTGGTATTTCAACAGAGATAGAACAAAATATTTTTAAGTTAGGCTGAATGTCAGCCCTAGCCATCACTGCTACCTTTATGACCCTTGGGCAACTAATTAATTTAATATTTGACTTTGGTTTTTCTCGTATATAAAATAGAGACATTAATGCCCACTTGTAAAGGATCTTGTTGCAATTTATTTTAGAGAGCAGGGGCTGCGGGGGAGGGGCACTGGATGAGGGAGAGAGGATCACAAGCGGACTCCTGGCTGAGCATGGGGCCCAACGCGGGGCTGGATCTCATGACCCAGAGATCATGCCCTGAGCCGTAATCAGAGCATGCTTGACCAGCTATGCCACCCAGGTGCCCCTCTTGTTGCAATTTAAATAAGATGAACTGTGCTTCCTGGAGTTTGTTCGTTTATTTGTTTGTTTTTAAGATTTTATTTTTATTTATTTATTTGACAGAGAGAATGAGAGCGCACAAGCATGGGGAGGAGAGAGGGAGTGAGGACCAGACTCCCTGCTGAGCAGGGAGCCCCCAATGTGGGACTCAGTCCCAGGACCCTGGGATCATGACCCAAGCCAAAGGCAGGCACCCAACCATCTGAGCCACCCAGGTGCCCTGTACTTCCTGGTTTTGAGTCCTGAATGCAATTGAGTTTTTATTTTTATTTTTATTTTTTTTTTTAATTTTATTTTTTTTAAGATTTTTATTTATTTATTTGACAGAGAGAGAGATCACAAGTAGGCAGAGAGGCAGGCAGGAGAGAGAGGGAGAAGCAGGCTCCCTGCTGAGCAGAGAGCCTGATATGGGGCTCGATCCCAGGACCCTGAGATCATGACCTGAGGCGAAGGCAGCGGTTTAACCCACTGAGCCACCCAGGCGCCCCTATTTTTATTTTTTTT
This sequence comes from Nasua narica, assembly GCA_028533885.1. Taxonomy (NCBI): domain Eukaryota; kingdom Metazoa; phylum Chordata; class Mammalia; order Carnivora; family Procyonidae; genus Nasua; species Nasua narica. Next base: position 58,228,863 of record CM052814.1, on the reverse strand, counting down.
AAGGATTGTATTTATTTATTTGACAGAGACACAGCGAGAGGGGGAACATAAGGGAGGGAGGTGGGAGAGGGAGAAACAGTCTTCCCACTAAGCAGGGAGCCAGACGAGGGGCTCGATCCCAGGACCCTGGGAGCCACCCAGGTGTCCCTGCAATTGAGTTTTTAAATGTAATTTCACTATTACTATAAAACTAAATTACTCCGGAGTTCTGGCTGTTACATCATTATTACCATTATTACATAGTACGTGACATATGCAAAAAACAAAAACTCACTTTCACAATACGAGTGGAGAGGCGCCTAGGTGGCTCAGTGGGTTGGGCCCTCTGCCTTTGGCTCTGGTCGTGGTCTTGGGGTCCTGGGATTAAGCCCCGTATCAGGCTCTCTGCTCGGCAGGGAGCCTGCTTCCCCTTCTCCCTCTGCCTGCCTCTCTGCCTACTTGTGATCTCTCCTCTCTGTCAAATAAATAAAATCTTAAAAAAAAAAAAAATATATGAGTGGAACAAAGTCTTAATGTATATATTCCTTTTACATTCCTATCAAACCAAAATTCATTAGCTTTTCTTAGTTACAAAGATTAAAATATGACTCTTGAATAACTTCTGTGGTTATTTTGTTGCTATCCATACAGAACAATTTGTAAGAATTTCAAGATATTCTGTTTTTAAGATAAACATCAAATGAGTGTTCTTTTTCTCTAGCTGTCATAACACCATGCTCTGATTTTCTTCTTTACATTTTTGGCTTATTCCCAGATTTTTGTGACACTCTGGAGTTACTCCATCCTCAGGCCTAGTCTTCTGTGCATCTTAGCAAGTCTTTATCTGCACCCCTGGCTTAATAACCTCTAACAAGCAAAATATTTACCAATTTAATCTTTACCCTGGACCACTCCAGAGTTCCCACCTGGAGTCTCAAACCTTTTTTTTTTTTTTTTAAGATTGTATTTATTTATTTGACAAAGAGAGACCCAGCGAGAAGGAGTGAGAAAGGGAGAAGCAGGCTCTCCACTGAGCAGGGAGCCCAATTCAGGTCTCGATCACAGGACCCTGAGATCATGACCTGAGCCAATGGCAGACGCTTAACAACAGCCACCCAGGCACCCCTCAAATTCTTTTTTTTTCTTTTTCTTTTTTTTTTTTAAGATTTTATTTATTTATTTGACAGAGGGAGAGAGGAAGAGAGGGAACACAAGTAGGGGGAGGGGGAGAGGGAGAAGCAGGCTTCCCGTCAAGCAGGGAGCCTGATGCGGGGCTTGATCCCAGGACCCTGGGATCACGACCTGAGCCGAAGGAAGAGGCTTTAACCCACTAAGCCACCCAGGTGCCCCTAAGTTGCAAATTCTTGAAACCTCAGCATATACCAATAAAATTTTCTGTGCATAAGAATCTCAGAATGCAGGGACACCTGGGTGGCTCAGTGGGTTAAGCAACTGCCTTTGGCTCGGGTCATGATCCCAGCGTCTTGGGATCGAGTCCTGCATCGGGCTCCTTGCTCTGCAGGGAGCCTGCTCCTCTCTCTGCCTCTGCCTCCCTCTCTGCCTGCCTGTGCTCTCTCTCTGTTAAATGAATAAATAAAATCTTAAAAACAAAAAAAGAATCTCAGAATGCATTTCAAGTCCCATGGATTCTTCTTTTTTTAATTTTTTTTTTTTTGAACTTCAAATTAATTTTATGGAGTCTGTAGCTAACCATTGCTCTCACTAATAAGATGTCCGGTGCTACGGCAGAATGAGCACATCGGGGCAGTGAAAAGATGGAGGTATATCGGACCTCTCTTCTGGCAGACAAGGAGCTTTCCTTCTGTAGTTGCTTCTGTCTTTAGAAAACATAAATGAAAAATCAAGGGGAAAAGAGAAAGTGGACCTATACGATGAGTGTAGCCAGGTTCATTTGGTAAAGGACTAATTAAACTCTTCTAGTAAAAACAGGACTCTCTGCATTTCACTTTAATCTTTTTATCGTTTTGTCTCTACTCTGAAGCATCTGGCCACACCCAGGGGACCATCTTGGCTCTCTGCCTGGGCCCAGGTTCAGTCTCCTGAGCTCCACCACTGCTCCAGGTGGCCGCCACTAAGCAGTCAGATTAGTGTGAGGACACTTTTTGAACAGCTGACGCCATTAAGAAAAAGTAGAGAAAGTGAAAGGATAAGTGAGAATTTGTTGAAGGTTTTTTGGTTTGGGGGCTTTTTTTAGTAATATTGTACTTTCATTGCTTTTCAGGCATTAATTAATTTCTCTTAACTCTTCAGTTTTAGAGTAAATTTTTTTTTTTTTAGAGTAAATTTTTTGAAGTAGATCTTTGAGTGGGTACAAAGTCTCCCTAACACTGGCAATTTTAAACATGTTATCTCTGTCTCTTTTCAGTCACTGCAGAAAAAGGTGAATGGAAAACTAGAAGTGGTCTATTGTGACTTCTTTAAGATGGATCCTAGAAATTTTGGAATAGTAAAACCTCCCATTATGATTTCAGAAACGCTTTTTCGGCGTTTGGGAATAGAAGCAGTTCCTTGGTCAGAAGGTAATGCGTCCTGCCTGGGTGGTAGAGTTTATGGACGGTGCTCTCCAGTGACTGGTTTTCCTCTCACATAGACGGAATCCGAGCAGTTCCAAGGAGGCCAAGCACCCTATCCAGGGAAGATGCCAAGGCTTCATTTTAATTGACTTACAGCTTGTTAACTTAGTCTGACTCAATAAAATATGATCTTGGGAAAAAGTTTTAGCAATTCACTCTCATATTTTTGCTTGTATTCCTAACAGATACCCCATTAAGAATATTTGGAATCTTCCCATCAAAAAATGAGAAAAAGATACTTTGGAAACTTTTATATGACCTATATTCTTCTACTTCTGTATATAGTTATGGACGAGTAGAACTAAATATGTTTATTACTGAAAAGGAATACGAGGTACGTTATTAACAAGTACATGATCCAAGTTTTTGTTTTGAAAGAGTTTTGCCGTCTTTCTCTGAGTGGTCTTGATCTGTGTGACTTTAATTTGAGCTCGTGACAGTCGAGAGTATTAAGATGGTTTTTAAATTTCTGTAGAGCAGTCTTTAGATTAGATTTTTTAAAGGTTTTTTTTTTTGTGATTAAATATACATGACATATTTACCATTTTAAGTGTACAGTTCCATGGCATTAAGTATATTCACATTGTAACACAACTGAACCACCATCTATCTATATCTGTATACACACATATATGTGTATATTTATGTAATATATATACATTTACACACAAACACATAGACACATACACCACCATCTTTTCTTTATCCACTCATCTGTCAATGGACATTTGAGTTGCTTCTACTTTTCGTTATTGTGAATGATGCTACCATGAGCTTTGGTGTGCAAATATCTCTTCTAGTCCTGGCTTTCAGTACTTTTTGGCTGTATACCCAGAAGTGGAATTGCCAGATCATATGGCAATACTACTTTTTTTTTTTTTTTTTTTTTAGATTTTATTGTTTTTTTGTTCGGTTTTGTTTTGTTTTGTTTTTTTGACAGAGAGACCACAGAGAGGGGGAAGCAGACCCCCGCTGAGCTGGGAGCCCGACTTGGAGCATGACCCCTAGATCATGACTTCAGCCAAAGGCAGATGTTTGTTTAACCCACTAAGCCACCCAGGCACTCCAGTACTATTTTTAATTTTTTTTTTTAATTTTGTGATTTTTTTAAGGACCACCTTGCTGTTTTCCATATTGTCTGTACCATTTTATATTCCCACCAGCAATGCCCAAGAGTTTCAGTTTCTCCATGTTCTTTCCAACGAACTCATTTTCTGTTTGTTTGATAATACTTGTTGTAGTGCTCTGAGGTAGTAACTCATTGTGGTTTTGATTTGATTAGTGATGTTGAACATCTTTTCATGTGCTTATAGACCATTTCTATATCATCTTTGGAGGAATGTCTATGAAAGTCCTTTGCCCTTTTCTTTGGGTTTTGTTTTGTTTTTTTTTCCTGTTGAGTTTAAGGAGTTATTTCTATATTCTCAATATCAATCCCTGGTCAGATACGTGATTTCCAAATATTTTCTCCCTGTCTATGGGTTGCCATTTTACACTGTTGTGTCCTTTGATTCCCAAAGTTTTTAATTTTGATGAAGTCTAGTTTGTCTATTTTGTTGGTGTTGTTGTTGCCTGTGCCTTTGATGTCGTAGCTAAGAAATCACTGTCAAATCCAATGTCATGAAGCCTTTCTCTTACGTTTTTTTCTAAGAGTTTTATAATTTCAACTCTTATATTCTGGTCTTTGATCCATTTTGGATTACTTTTTATATGGTGTTGGGTAAGGGTCCAGTTTCATTCTTTTGCTGGGTATCCAGTTTTCCCAGCATCTTTTGTTGAAAAGACTGTCCTTTCCCTCATCAAATGGCCTTGGTACCCTTGTCAAGACATCATTTAGTCATACACATGAGGGTCTATTTCTGGGTGCTCTATTTTATTGCATTAGGCTATTCAGTGTCTCTTGAGATTCCATATGAATTTTAGGATGGATTTTTCCATATCTGTGAAAAAACCATTGTTGGGATTTTGATACGGATTGCATTGACTCTGTCAATCACTTTGGGTAGTACTGACACTTAATATTGGTAAGTCTTCTGATCTGTGAACACAGGTTGTTTTTCCATTTGTGTTTAATTTGTTTCTTTGGTGTTCTGTAGTTTTCAGTGTACAAGTCTTTCCTTCCTTGCTTAAATTGATTCCTAAGTATTTCATTCTTTTGGATGCTATTGTAAATGGAGTTGTTTTCTAAATCTTGGTTTTCAGATTATTCATTGTTAGTATATAGAAATATGATCAGCTTTTTTTTTTTAAAGTGCCAGCCTTTTTTTTTTTTTAAAGATTTTATTTATTCATTTAACAGAGAGAGAACACAAGCAGGCAGAGAGGCAGGCAGAGGCAGAGAGAGGAGCAGGTTCCCCGCCGACCAAGGAGCCTGATGCGGGACTCCATCCCAAGACGCTGGGATCATGACCCGAGCCAAAGGCAGTTGCTCAACCAACTGAGCCACCCAGGCGTCCCATGAAATATGATCAGCTTTTGTGTGATTTTTATATCCTGCAACTGCTGATTTCATGTATTCTAACAGGGATAGTTAGAGTTTTTAGACTCTCTGAAATTTCTGAAGTTCTTTATACTGTCTTGAGAGTAGTGTTTCTTTTCTGCTCAGAATGTTTCACATTAGTAATCTTCTAATCCATCGTAACATGAGATGCTTACTTGTATGTAGGAGTTATGGGTTAGGATAGTGGGACAAGAAATGAAAGGGTGGTTTACTCACCAAGACCCGGTAAAGAAATAGTGACTGTCCATGGAAAGTGTAGGAGACTCAGAACTTGAGGCTGTACGTACATTATATACATGAAAGATTGAGAGAAGAGGTGCCTCGCTGGCTCAGGCAGTTAAGCGTCTGTCAGGTCATGATCCTAAGGGTTCTGGGATCGAACCCCACATAGGGCTCCTGCTCATCGGGGAGCCTGCTTCTCCCTCTCCCTGCCACTCCCCCTGCTTGTGTGTGTGCGCGCGCTCTCGCTCTCTCTCGCTGTCTCTCTCTCTCTCTGTCAAATAAATAAATAAAATCTTTTAAAAAAAAAAAGATTGCGAGAAGAGAAACGGGAAACTCTTCATCAGTTTTTATCTTGCTACTGGGGAAATGTTTTAGTGCGGCTTTTACCATGGACCTTTTCATGTGTGATTTCTGCTATTGTGTTCTCTCATTCACTTAGGAAAGCGCTCATCCTTCGAATGTCAGCCTGAACAATTCTTGACTGAAAATTTACTAGCTCACCTGATACCTACTTCTATTATACACTTGTCCTTCTCCAGAGTAATTACACTTTTTTGTTACGTTTTTTTCTTTAAAGAGATTTTGCCCTGATAGGCGTTTGGCTAAAGGAAATCAGTCTCACTACATTATATTTAAGTATACATGATGATGTATTTCAGTATGAAAGTTTAAAAAGATTTTCTCTTCTTTGAAATGGTTATGGTTAAGATTTTGCAATTCTAATTTTCTTTAATTTCTAAATACTATTAAGATATCACTTTTAAGATTCAGAATTATATTTTGATTGCTTATAGTTATGTAAACATGTAACTTCTATTTTCCTTTTACTAGAAACTGGTGGCAAGTCCCCAAAATCCATACTCGTATCACGTATTAAGTGTGCTCTGGCAAGTAGCTTGTAAGATTAAGCTTCTACATGTGGTGAGTAAAATCCTTCTAAATTGCAAAAGAGAAAAAAAAAATTGCAAAGGAGACCTTAGATTTTTTTTTAATTTTATTTTATTTAAATTCAGTTAATTAGAGTGTATTAGTTTCAGAGGTAGAGTTCAGTGATTCTTCGGTTGTATAAAACACCCAGTACTCATTACATCATGTGTCTTCCTTCATGCCCATCCCTCAGTTACCCAATCCCCCCAGCCCCTGAACGTCATTGTTTTTTAAAGAGGCTATATTTTTGTGACCAGTAAATGGAGAAAAACGAAGAGTTAATTTTATTATTTTTCCCAGCTGTTGAAGATAATAGAGCAAGGTAACTTGATGCTTACAAATGTTTATATTTTTCTCTGATTATAAAAATAATATATGCTCATTGTAAAAATGTGAGACAAGAAAGAAAGGGAGGGAGGGAAGGAGGGAGAGAGAGAAAGAAGAAAAGAATTTTAAAAACTCATCAGTACAATTCCACCGCCCAGAGGTCACTATTGACATTTGTGGCCTATTTGTAGACTTTTATTTTTCCTGTGTTTTATTTTTTTCTTTAAAAAGTAAAGATTATATTATTTTGTATCTTATTTTTTCACTTAATAACTAATAAAAGTTTTTTTCTCTCGTCACCAGACATTTTTCCTAAGTTTTCAGTGGCCAGTTAAACCCTCAGTATAGACCATTCCCCTTTTTAATTTATTTCCTTAGGCAAGATCAGAGTCATTTAATAGAAATATAATGTGAGCCACACATGTGCTTTTACATGTGATGCTATATTTAGTAGCAACACTTATAAAAAGGTAAAAAAGAGACAGGTAAAACTGATGTTAATATATTTTATTTGGGCGCCTGGGTGGCTCAGTTGGTTGGGCAACTGCCTTCGGCTCGGGTCATGGTCCCGGAGTCCGGGGATCGAGTCCCATATCGGACTCCCGGCTCTGCGGGAGGTCTGCTTCTCCCTCTGACCTTCTCCCCTCTCATTCTCAGTCTCTCTCTCTCTAATAAATAAATAAAAAAAAATCTTTAAAAAAAAATAAAAAATAAATATATTTTATTTAACCTTGATTCAAAATATTATCATTTCAGCGTGTAATCAGTATTTTACAATTAGTTATTACGTAATTTAGATTAATTTTTTTTTTTAGGTACAGGGCCTTTGAAGTCCAGTGTATATTTTATACTTAACAACACATCTCCATTCAGGTGTCAGTAGCCACATATCACCAGTGGCTAATATATTCATAGCAAAGGGCCAGAGTGAAGGAAAAACTGATAAACACTATTTCTTTCATACAATAATTTGGCTTTTCTCTTTTTTGTGGATATATGTTTACGTATGTGATGGGCCCTTGTTCTTCTAAGGATGTGTTGGTTTCATTTTTAAATTTGTCATGTGTATCTCCATGTAGTCCCTTCAGTGTTGTTGTCCAGGAGCCAGTTAAGCCCCTCAGTATGCATACTTAGTCATTAGAATGTTACCCATTTGATTTTAGCTTTTGTTCCAATTGTGGGTTTTTTCTTCAATGTGTGAGATTCCTATATTGGCTCTCTCTGGTCCTTGTCTTTATTATCTGTCATGCTCATATTGTTTTCCTGTATTCCCAGAAACCTTTTCACACTTGTGTTCACAGCACTGACCCTGCACTTGTCCGATGTAACGTTGGTACCCCCATTCTTGGTGTCCCTCACACCCTTTATTACCTCAGTGATCTCCCATTCTGTTGGCTTTTTATTTGGGCCTCCCTCCTCTCCTTGGGGCTGTCAGCTAGTTTCTTCATAAAGGCCTTCTGAGGACTTTAGCTTTCTGAAGAATCTTCTCTTTTTATTCTGTAGAATTTTATTTTCAAAGGCCCAGTGTTGACTTTTGCCATTCATTTTTTTTCTTTTTCTTTTTAAGATTTTATTTATTTATTAGGAAAGAGAGAGAGTGAGAGAGAGCATGAGAAGGGAGAAGGTCAGAGTGAGAAGCGGACTCCCCATGGAGCTGGGAGCCCGATGTGGGACTCGATCCAGGGACTCTGGGATCATGACCTGAGCCAAAGGCAGTTGCTCAACCGACTGAGCCACTCAGGCACCCAGACTTTTGCCATTCATTAATGTCAGTGTTGATCTGATGGGCCTTAACCTGATTGTGACTTAATATGGAAATCTTAGCTTTAAGCCAACTTAAGGACCTATTTGCATAATTATATTAAGGATGATCTATCTAAATAAGTAAGAGAATTAGCAATGTCAGGATAGGCCTTTGATTCTCCTCTTTATCTAAAAAAAAATGAGGAAGAAGAGGAAAGTTTATGTTTTAACTATCCCATGTTGTTTTTCTTAAATCCAATTAGAATGGTGACTTGGATTTAATTCATGCTGTTGTTTAGAGGCAGTAATAATTTGGGGCACTTTGACTGAAGAGAACTAAAATGTTTTTGGTTTCGTTTACCTTCTCTTCAAGGAGCCTGAGTCCTCATTTGGTATATACCGCCAAAGTGGGCAACGGGAAACGCAGAAGAATAAGGTAAGAATGAATACCCTCTTCTTTTTCCCTCTAAATGGGACGTCCTGTTTTCTTTAAGATTATCTGGTATTCTGTATTTATTTAAATGTTTAACTTAACAATATTTGGAAATGTTCTTTCTTTTTTTTTTTTAAAGATTTTATTTATTCGATAGAGAGAGAGAGAGAGATCACAAGTAGGCAGAGAGGCAGGCAGTGAGAGAGGAGGAAGCAGGCTCCCCGCTGAGCAGAGAGCCCGATGCGGGGCTCGATCCCAGGACCCTGAGATCATGACCTGAGCTGCAGGCAGAGGCTTTAACCCACTGAGCCACCCAGGCGCCCCTGGAAATGTTCTTTCAAACATACCTTACTGCTTTTAATAAATTCAAATTATTTTGGAGGAGAGTTGTAATTTTCAGTTGATTATACAGTGGATACTAGAGTAATAGGCTTAAACAGAATTTGACTTCCATCTCTATCTCTTAAAATGAGGATACATCCCAAATTTGGAAACGACAGTCATCTTAGTGTTCATCTAATTTGATAAACTAAAGATGTCATTTTAAAAGTCAGAAATCTGTCATATTACTATTTATAATGATTGAGTTCATCAACAGGTATGTCTTGTTTCTTACCCTGAGGGTGGGGTTTTTGTTTGTGTTTTCCCCTTTTAATAGAACCAAAGTGATGATGTTATAAAGTGATCTTTCATTTACTTTATATCAGGGAGACTGGCAGCAACATTGGAATAAAGTAGTTGAATTTTTTAAAAACAATTCAAAGTTTGACTTCAGGCTAAAAGGCCCCATCTGCCTACTTACTTTGTGTTTTTTTCTCACTTTTGCCACTAAAAGAAAAAAAAGAAAATGATCAATTTTAAAATGATCTGATTTTTCACTGGTCATTGTTGTGATCACTGAGATTTTAGCTCTATTTCACTCTTCGTAAGCATATTTTTGTAGCCTCACAAAATAGAATCAGAGTAATTTATTTTGGCTTAAGACCATTAGGAACTTATCAAAGTGTCTGCAAAGTGAACAATCCTGTATTTAACACACTATCGTTTTTTTCACTGACGAGCACAAAAGCTAAAAAGGTTTTTTTGGCTAACTTAAATATATAGACTTTAGGGATGAAAGGGAGATAACCAGATGTCATGTTTCATGAGAGAATTGTATTCAGGTACTCCACGTGTATCTCTGATATCAGCATGTTCATAATTGCTAAGAGGCACTTTGAGACATTTAACAGTTTTTAAGGCGCATTATTCTTATTTCCATCCAAGTTGTTTCGGATTTTCCACTTTTTGGAAGCCATATTTTTATCACTGGAACTTTTTTCCTAAGCTACAAAAAGCCATCCATTTAACAGCAAGACAGTTTTTTCTTCCCTATTTATCAAGTAAATCTGTCATCTGTAATTACAAAGCTATCCGCCAGGTTCCTTTTTCTTTTTCTTTTTCTTTTTTTTTAAATGTATTTATTTTTAAATAACCGAGGTAACCCAACCTGGGGCTTGAACTCACAACCCCAAAGAATTGCATGCTCTACCAACTGAGCCAGCCAGGTACCTCCTACCAGCTTGCTTTTTAAAGTCACCTTCAGAGGCACCTGGGTGGCTCAGTGGGTTAACCCTCTGCTTTCGGCTCAGGTCACGATCTCAGGGTCTTGGGATCCAGACCCACATCGGGCTCTCTGCTCAGCAGGGAGCCTGCTTCCTCCTCTCTCCCTCTGCCTGCCTCTCTGCCTACTTGTGATCTCTCTCTCTCTCTCTCTCTCTCTCTCTGTCAAATAAATAAATAAATAATCTTTAAAAAAAATCAAGTCGCCTTCAAAAGTCTTATTAATAACAACATATAACACTTTGAGTTATGAGATTATCTCCCGCTCTAATAATTACTAAATATTTTTTAATTTCATTACCTTCCTTTTTTTTTAACTAATTCCTTCAACTACAGGCATCCAAAACTAGAAACTAGAATTATTATTATTTTTTTAAGATTTGATTTATTTATTTGACAGAGAGAGAGAGAGATCACAAGTAGGCAGAAGGCAGGCAGAGAGAGAGGGAGAGGCAGGCTCCCTGCTGAGCAGAGAGCCCGATGCGGGGCTCGATCCCAGGACCCTGAGATCATGACCTGAGCCAAAGGCAGAGACTTAACCTACTGAGCCACCCAGGCGCCCCAAAACTAGAATTATTGAAAATTTCTTTTTCAGGTCTTCCACAAAGAGTATATATATTTTAAAAATGTATATATGTTTGTGTATCTACATATTTATGTATGTGTGTATATATAGTTAAGTAAGTAAATAAAGGCTCACTACCTAATATAAGATTTCCAAAGGACTTAAATAAAAGGCCTCTGTGCTTTCTGAGGGATAATTTCAGAGGGAAAAAAACATCTTCACCTTACATTAAGGCATGTAGTTTTTTAAAAAAAAAAATCCAAATATTGTATACTAGAGCAGGTTGGCTGACTTTTTCAGTAAAGGGCCAAGCACCAAATGTTTTATGCTTTGTAGACCACATAATAGTCTCTGTCCTATTCTTTGGTTTTTGCCTTTTGTTTTTCTTTTTTTTTTCTTTTAAACAATACTTTACAAAGGTAAAAACCATTCTTAGATCCAGACTATACAAAAACAGGCACTCTATGGACCATAGTTTGTAACCCCATAGTTTTTTTAAACATCCAAGGGAAAATTATAAGTCAATAATGCCTTTTTATCCTTAGGATCTGGTGTTTTGTCTCAAATATAGAAGAAACTCAGTACACGTTAGTTTACTGTTTGGGATTTGATTTTACCCTTCTTTAAAGTTAATAAGCTGTTAGTCTTTCATGGATACTGCCCAAAGGTAGACTCCTGAATCAGATGAAGGACTTTACTGCCCCTATGTCCCATGGGGTAACGTGATGTTCCTCAGTTGATGGTGTACGTGCTGGGACTTGCATTGAAGCTTAGAAACACAGAGCTGGGGGAATCTACTTCTTTTATAGCAAACATGAAGCAAGCTCCTCTTTGTCCTGGAGAGAGCCATTATCTCCTCCCTCAAGGTGGCTTGCTGCAGACAACCCTGAGAAACTGTCCAGGTGAACGAACAGTGGTTCGGGCTTTGCATTCTTGGCACCCACAGCAAGAATGTACAGAAACACTCAGGGTCTGTGGTAATTGCCCCTTCCAACAACTAGCTCGAATGAGTAAGCAAACTCTCTCTTACTCTGGCAGTATTTTATGACGAACACTATTTTTTTTCTCTCTCCAGAAACCATTAGTAGAACCAAGTAAGCAAGTAGAAAAGAACATGTGTTTAATTCAACTCACTCCTCTTCGGAATTTATTTACAGAAAATTTAACATCTATTAACTATGATGTATTTTTTCACATGTTAAAGCAATGTTTTATGAAGCGCCATTTCAAGCTAATCGACCATTTACAGTAAGTAAGAAGAGTAAAAGCAAGTATAAAAGTAGCAATTTAATGTAAGAATTTTACCTTCCAGTCCCTTTTCTGGATCTTGTATATCTTGATTAATGGAGTGAGATACCATGTTTTCACTCATCTATTTCTTCACAACACTTCCTTCTCCAGTGCACATCTTGAGAAAAATAAAAATTCAATTTTCTACGCAGTCTCCTGAGCTTAGTTTTTTTTTCCCCTTTGAAAAAAACAACTAGGGATGTGTACCAGTAGTTTTCTCTTTGTCAGAGTGTATGTCCAGGATTGACTTATGTGGAGAACTAGCTGCTCGCCAGTGACTGGGATGGGACAGCAGCGGTGCTGGCACACCCACCATCTGCCTTTTCTCACTGTCTGTCCCTTGTGGTTTTATTTCCTCACCAAAGCAGGCACAGATTATTCTACCACTCTAGTCCTCCTGTCCTGGACCAAATTTTATGTTTCTACCTAGAGCTTTATAAAAATTCATAGCTGTTACTGCCTCCTTAATATCTACGTAACTTTTCCATGAGGCTGATGGGGATAGTTCTGTAGGTTTTGCATGACCCCTTGGAATCAGCATTCCATAGTTATTCAAAGTACTGTCAGAGAATGGGTGAAATTCTGAATGAGCTGTTGCTTGAAAACTATTTGTGTAAAAATAAATGTTAAGCATGGCAGTAGACCAATAAAAGTAATCTCTTTTTCATCTTCTCATCTGTGGTAGTGACTATTTTTTGTTCTGTTTTTAAATTTTCATTTATTTATTTGACAGCGAGAGACCCAGCGAGAGAGGGAACATAAGCAAGGGGAGTAGGAGAAGGAGAAGGAGGCCTCCTGCCGAGCAGGAAGCCTGATTCAGGGCCTGATCCCAGGACCCTGGGATCATGGCCTGAGCCAAAGGCAGACGCTTACCAACTGAGCCACCCAGGCTTCCTGGTAGTGACTATTTTGAATGAAAATATCAGTAATATAGAAAATTAGGAGCACTTGGGTGGCTCAGTCAGTTGAGCATCTGACTTTTTTTTTTTTTTAAGATTTTATTTATTTGACAGAGATTGAGATCACAAGCAGACAGAGAGGCAGGCAGAGAGAGAGGGGGAAGCAGGCTCCCTGCCGAGCAGAGAGCCCGATGTGGGGCTCGATGTCAGGACCCTGAGACCATGACCCGAGCCAAAGGCAGAGGCTTTAACCCTCTGAGCCACCCAGGCGCCCCGAGCATCTGACTCTTGATCTTGATCTTGGGGTTGTGAGTTTAAGCTCTGTGTGGAGCCTACCTTAAAAAAAAAGACAATAGGAAATTAAGCAGTAAATTTGGAAAACTGGCAAAAAAAATGTTAAAAATTCCCTTGGCAATCTCTGAAATTGAAAGCATGTTTACACCTGTGACTGGGATTCCGTTCAAAATCAAAAAGTATTGGAAATAGTTTCCACCAACATACTAAACTTGTTTAGTTGTTATTGTCAGAGGCTTACGGATGGTTTCTTGCTAGGCTAATAAATAAGGCAGTTTTCTGCTTTATAATATGTTCACCAGTAGTTGTTACATAAAGAGGTGAAAACTATTCCCTCTGAAATCTGCTGGATGTCAGTTTCTGCTGTTTGTGCTTAACTGAACTATTCCATGGACCTAAATAGAGTTAAGATTGTTTTTGCAAAGAGAATTAACAGATGAAAGAGGTAGGCAGAATTTTTTCGAAGGGCAATGTTAAACTAGAATTTTGTGTAAGAATCGAGAACATGTTAAAGCCCAAATTCGCTTTTTGTGACAGGTAAGCCGTAATAGTAAAAGCTATACATTATATACAAGCTCTTAAAACAAACAAGATTAATTATATATCCATAAGTTAAGCATTTTAAATTAGGCATAGAAACCATCTCTACCAATATTTACTGTGATTATAAAAAGGAATTAAGCAGATTTACTTTGTGTTTCTTTTGCAGGTTATTGAGTCCAGTCAATGCAACGGCTATATTGCAGCAAATGGGGAAACATGAAAACATGAAAATAACAGATCTATACCCTGAAGACTTTAAACTGCTTTTTGAAACTATAGAGTGTTCCAAAGAATCTTGTAGGTGGCTATTTGATGATTGCATGGAAGAAATGATCATGTAGGGAACTTGACTGCCCACACGTTAGCCGGAGCCATTGATTTATTTGGAAATTAAGGCACAAATGGGAGAGCACTAAGTTTGAAAAGCTTCCAGACTTTCAACAGAAGATAACTGTTCTTGTTTTGCAGATTGGGCAGGTAATTTCTTTTGAAGGTGATACTGTTAGTAAATTGGATAATACTGTGGCTGCTATTTCATTCACAAAAAATAAAACGAAAATTTCTTTTAATTGTGGATTTGATCAGATTGCATTTGTTTTGTTTTAAATTCCTATCTACTGTGGACATACTGGTAGTTGTAGGGTATTGCCAGATGAAATTTAGGTTTTTTTTGTTTTTGTTTTTTAAAGATTTTATTTATTTATTTGTCAGAGAGAGAGAGCACAAGCAGGCAGAGTGACAGGCAGAGGCAGAGGAAGAAGCAGGCTCCCCGCTGAGCAAGGAGCCCGATGCGGGACTCGATTCCAGTACCCCGGGATTATGACCTGAGCCGAAGGCAGCTGCTTAACCAACTGAGCCACCCAGGCGTCCCGAAATTTAGTTTTAAAACTCCCTTTGGCCAAGGGTACTTGGCTGGCTCAGTCAATAGAGTGTGTGACTTGATCTCATGATTGTGAGTTTAAACCCCACGTTGGGTGCAGGGCTTACTTTAAAAAAAAAAAAAAAAAACCGTTGGCCAAATACCTTACATTGTATTAACTTAAATATTCCACTTTCATTGTTGATTTTTTGCTCCCTCCTGGAGAGCAAAAGTGTACATTATTAAACTTATAAAGTAAAATAAAATGATTTAAGTGGTTTGTTTACTTTTCAGATTGTTGAATTATATTGTCAAGTACTGTACAATGAAATTATTTCAATTTTAATATGGTTTACACTTTTTTAGAAATTAAAATGTTTTAAGTAATAAGATTTTATGATTTGTTGGTCTCTAATGAAATAATAAATTGAACCTAAGTTATTCACTTTAAATTCTGTTTTGTACAGTCAATGTGCTTTTAGTGAGAAATTTTGTGTTATTCAAAAGTTGCTTGAATTTTTGTTCTCAAGAAAGTTCATCTGAGTTACATCTTTACATGAACCTAAATGGAATTAAGAATGTTTTCTTAGATCATTGAAGAAGCTACTGGATTTTAACTGAGACATATCAAATCTCAGATTTGTTTGCTATTATAATACTTCGTAATACCTAAGGCATATTATTAGTAAGTTTTTGCAAGGCATATTGTTAACATTTAGCCAAACCAGTTCTTCCTGACTTCCCTACTATTGTCATTGGTCTACAGTTCAACCTGGCTGGAAACGGAATCTTCTTTCTCCTGTAATTCCTATGCTGCCATTATATAATCTGCCATAGCTTCATGCCATTCAGTCTTCTCACTGTTCCTTCCACTCCTATGCCTCGAGCCTAAATTTCCCCTGAAGCTTCTTAACGAATATTAAGGTACCTGAAGTGGAGTGATTCCCAAGGCAAGGCCTAGTACCAGGTAATTAGGGGTTAAACATTTGCAGAGATATTTTGCCAAAGGGCTTCATGGCTGGCTGAGGATAATGAATCGTCATCTGCTTTGTTTGAATTCCCCCAAACATGATGAGTTTAGCAGAATGTTCACAGGAATCATGGAAACATGGCCTGGTATCTTCAAAGAAAAGTTTTTATTGCAAGGGTGAACTAGCTACCCATAGAGTTAATTCTAGGCAAGATCCCGTTGGCTTGAGGGGCACCTGGGTGGCTCAGTGGGTTAAAGCCTCTGCCTTCGGCTTAGGTCATGATCTCAGGGTCCTGGGATCGAGCCTCATATCAGGCTCTCTGGTCAGCAGGGAGCCTGCTTCCCCCTCTCTCTCTGCCTGCCTCTCTGCCTACTTGTGATCTCTCTGTCAAATAAATAAATAAAATCTTTTTTAAAGATTTTATTTATTTATTTTAACAGAGAGAGAACACAAGCAGGCAGAGAGGC
>CM052814.1:58186704-58205009 GCA_028533885.1 Nasua narica | reverse complement strand
AAAAAAAAAAAAAAAAGGTAGACATGTCTTTAAGGTTATCAGCATTAAATGTGAAACTTTTATTCCACCATGATTTATTGAAGGTCAAATGAGCTCATGTTATCTCATGTTATCTCTGTTGCAATTTGTTAGCAAAAAGATAATTTAAAATGATGGTTAATCTTGTCTATCTCAAAGTTCTGCTTGGATGATAAATGGGATAGAATTCGTTGTACACCTAGGTCTTCTCCAAATGAGTTAAAACACTAAAGCATTGAGTACTGGACATGGGTTTGCGCTCTTGACTCTATTGCAAAAGACAAAGGATACTTGAGTCTGTTGGTTAATGTGCTTTGTGCTTAACCGATGCATAAATCTGTGATCTAAAGTGTTCTTGTGTAACAATGCACAATTGGCTACTACTTAGTTTTCATTGGAGACTAAATTTTCCAAGAGGGAAAAATTTTGCTAAATGTCATTAAGACTGATGAAAATAAGAAAAGCAACTCTGTATGTAGAAAAGTAGATGATGAAGTAGGGCTTGAAACCGACTGCCAAAAAAGAATTCTTGAGACATCTTTGGTGCAAAAAGGTGACTTTATTAAAGCACAGGGACAGGACCCATGGTCAGAAAGAGCTCCTGCCCTGGGGTCTTGAGGAGTGGCTGATTATATAATCAGTTTTATAATCAGCCTATATAATCAGTGGCTGATTATATAATTCAGGAGTTGGGAAGGTGAGGAAAAGGGAGGTTTTCAAAAGAACTTTCATATGCTAAAGAGGACCTAGGAGATACCCGGGATACCCGGAGGCCTGGCCCATTGTCACGTTAAGGTTGTTTTTCCCCCTCTAGCAAGGCACGAAAGTGAAGATAGTTGGGAACTTCCTGGAAGAAAGTCACACATAGCCCACCCAGAAGTGAGGGTGTGGGGAGGTTGCAGGGGGTCACCTACTGCTTTATCTTCAACTAGCCTTCTGCTCCCTCATCAGTAGAGTTTGTAAGAAAGATACAAGGAATGGGAATACATTTTTGTTGAAGGTAAACGAAGGTAATTTTGTCCTAAATAAGATGAGTGTTTGGAGACACATGGCTTGGGACAAAATCTGAACGCAAAAGAAAGTTGTAAAAAGTCTGTGAAAGGAAATCTTTAGGAAGGAATTTTACACGTGGTCAGGATGAACTAAGTTCGAAATGAATGGATTTTAAAAGTACAGTGGTATATAGGATTGAAATTCTCAGTTCAAAAGACAAAGCTTTCTTGGGCACCTGAGTGGCTCAGTTGGTTAAGCGGCTGCCTTCAGCTCAGGTCATGATCCCAGGGTCCTGGGATTGAGTCCTGCATCAGGCTCCTTGCTCAGTGGGGAGCCTGTTTCTCCCTCTCCCTTTCTCTCTCTATGTCTCTCATGAATAAATAAGTAAAATCTTAAAAAAATTAAAAAAAAAAAAAGACAGGGGCGCCTGGGTGGCTCAGTGGGCTAAGGCCTCTGCCTTCAGCTCAGGTCATGATCTCGGGGTCCTGGGATCCAGCCCCGCATCCGGCTTTCTGCTCGGCGGGGAGCCTGCTTCCTCCCTCTCTCAATGCCTGCCTCTCTGCCTACTTGTGATCTCTCTCTCTCTCTGTCAAATAAATAAATAAAATCTTAAAAAAAAAAAAAAAAGACAAAGCTTTCTTGAATGGTAGGTCTGCTCTTGATAAGAAAATGTGAAAAGAAATAAGTTTTTTTTTCCTTTTGTCTGTCTAAAAAAACCCAGTTTCTGTGTTTTGTCTTTATCAGGTCTTAGATCCCTAATCCTATTTAGGCATGGGCTATAAAAACTTTCTAAGGTTTTAACAAACTTCCCAAGATTTAAATTGTAAATAAGTCTCTTTAACTCATTAGGCCTTTTTATTTGGTATGGTAAGTTACTGTGGAAGTATTGTTAAACCAATGAAAATCCTTAGGTTACATTTGGGTAAATGTTCTAACTATTCTAGAAATGATATGCAGTTCCTAAAGTTTTGTTGTTGTTGTTATTTTAAGCTTTTGATTACTTATTTGACAGAGCGGTAGAGCAAGCACAAGCAGGGAGAACAGTAGAGAGAGAGGGAGAAGCAGACTCACCACCAAGCAGGGAGCCCAATGTGGGGCTCCATCCCAAACAAAGAGGGCTTCTTGATGGTTTTATTCCTTAGCCATATTTGTCCCAGGAACTACCTCTATTAATGTAATTACAAGCAGAGGCTTTAGCTAAGCATACAGTGGCCACCTTTAAGCGTGACCCGGCAGTCAATTATATGACTGGCTCCTAATGCGTGCCATGGCTCTGAGGGTCCAACTTGCGGCCGTGTCTTCCCCCAGGCTGGAGAGGCCGCTGTACTCTGGGTTTTGCTGGGATGCATGGACACATTTTTGAAATCACTACCCACCCAGGCAAAATTCCAAATTTATTTTTTTATTTTTTAAGATTTTATTTATGTATTTGTTTATTATTTATTTAAGAGAGAGAGAGAGAGAGATCACAAGTAGGCAGAGAGCCAGGCAGAGAGAAGGGGGGAAGCAGGGGCCTCACTGAGGAGAGCCCAATGTGGGGCTTGATCCCAGGACCCTGAGATCATGACTTGAGCCAAAGGCAGAGGCTAACCCTAACCCTAACCCTGAGCCACCCAGGCACCCCTAACCTTCCAAATTTAAAACAATGTTGGACATGTCCTGTGTCTCATTGTTTCTTGTTTCCTCTTTGGGACTGGAAGATATTGTTTGGCTCATGTAAGCCAATAATAAATAAGGAGTCAAAGCCATCAGTGACACTCAAAATAACATTTCTTTATTAAATACTAAAGTAATACAGGGACACCTGGGTGGCTCACACGGTTAGACATCTAACCTAAAAAAATAAATACTAAGGTAATACAATTGTGTGAAGCAGATTTACAAAATAGGATTGCATTAGGTGTTTTAACAGCTACACAAAGTGACACTTATGCTAGCATAAAAAAAGAATGCTGTGTATACAGTCCAGATTACATCCAAATACTTGTGGGTTTCTACCTGACACAAATACTCAAATTGGCACTTTCAATGATCTCTTTCCTTCAGTGATTGCTTTAAACTCCTAGACTAGAGGAAAATTATCAAAGGTCAACTATCAAAGGTTTTTTATTCAGGCTTCTCTTTCTCTCATTATAATATTAATCCTGTTTTGTTGTCATTTCTGGTGTCTCCTTGCCTAGTTCCAAGACACCTTCACTGCCGTAACTTCTGGCTGATAGATGATCTTTTCTACTCAATGAGGTTCATGTATGTTGTCTGCATTGGATTCAGCTGTCTCCCCCTTTTGTAACTCCCCTGTGTCTTTTCTAACTGACCAATATTGACTCATAGGTAGGGACATCTCTACCCCCCAATTTAGCTGGAAGATGTTACAGAAGATGAGACCTTCCACCTTCAACAACCTTAAAGATTTAAGGATCAAAATTGTTCAGCGGGGAAATGATGAGGGATCAGAAGGCTAGCTGAAGACAAAGCATAAACTGACACACTTCCACCTTCCTTCCCCTCTTCTGGCCCCCCCTTGGGGTGGGATATGTGTGATACTCTTCCAGGAAGCTACCTAATAAAACCTTGGTCATGAGTCCCTTGTCTTGGTGTGTATTGGTGGGTCATATGCTTGGGGATGTATGTCAGTGTGATGAGGGAGCAGAAGGCAAGCTGAGAACAAAGCAGAAGCTGACACCCTGCAACCTCCCCCCACCTCCCACTCCTGGGTGGGATGTGTGTGATGGAGGAAACTTCCAACTATCTTCACGTTAATGCCTTGCTAGAGGGGAAAACAACCTTGACACACAGCCTCCAGTATTAGAAGACCTACGGTAGGTCTTCTGTAGCATATGGAATTTATTTTGAAAACCTCCCTTTTCCTTACCGCCCCCAACTCCCAAGTATATCATCAGCCACCTCTCAGCAGCTCTTTCTGCCCACCCGTTCTTTAATAAAACCAACGTTTTACACCAAAGACATATCAAGAATTTTTTTGGTCATCAGCTCCGGAACTCACCCCACCAAATCTGTCACCTATATTCCAAAACCACATCGGGTGGGTCATATGCTTGGGGAATGATTGCCAATGTATATCTTGGGGGGAAGCGAAAATGGAAATTTCCAAAGGAATTTCTTTCTTTCTTTCTTTCTCTTTCTTTCTTTCTTTTTTCTTCTTTCTAAGATTTTATTTATTTATTTGACAGAGAGAGATCACAAGTAGGCAGAGAGGCAGGCAGAGAGAGAAGGGGAAGCAGGCTCCCCGGTGAGCAGAGAGTCCGACGTGGGGCTTGATGCCAGGACCCTGAGATCATGACCTGAGCTGAAGGCAGAGGCTTAACTCACGAGCCACCCAGGCACCCCTCCAAAGGAATTTCTATATGTTAAAGTAGACTTACAAGATCCTGAAGTGTTGGGGTGCCTGGTTGGCTCAGTGGGTTAAAGCCTCTGCCTTTGGCTCAGGTCATGATCTCAGGGTCCTGGGATCAAGCCCCACATTGGGCTCTCTGTTCAACAGGAAGCCTGCTTCCTTCTCTCTCTCTGTCTACTTGTGATCTCTCTGTCAAATAAATAAATAAAATCTTAAAAAAAAAAAAAATCCTGAAGTGTTGGGCTAAGATTGCCTTCTGCCCTTAGCAAAGTATTAACATTCCTCCCTAGAGGAATGTCACCCTGTTTGTTTCAAGGACTTGTCAATGGGTTGTAGGTCGTAAGGAAATTTAATAATTTTCTTCTGCCTTTGTTTACCACATCAATAATGATACTGTAGTTTTTTTTAAAAAATATTTATTAGGGAGGGACAAAGGGAGAGGGAAGAGAAGCAGACTCCCTGCTGAGTGGGGAGCCAGCAGTGGGGCTTGATCTCATGACCAAGACATCCTCCTCTGAGCAGAAACCAAGAATCAGAGGCTCAGCCCACAGAGCCACCCAGGTGCCCCTGATTTTGTAGTCCTGCAGGATATTGTTTTTATTTTGATGAAATAACATGTGATGGAGTTTTGGAGTGTTGTTTAAGTCCAGTCACTAAGAATGAATTTTTGAGACGTGTTTGGTGCAAAAAATGTGGTCTTATTAAACCACAGGACTGGGACCTGTGGGCAGAAAGAGCTGCTGTACTGGGTTCGCGTGGAATGGCTGATTATATACTTGGGAGTCAGGTGAGGTAAGGAATAAGGGAGGTGTCTAAAAGGACTTTTCACAAGCTAAAGACCCTCAGGACACCGGAAGCCTTACTATTGTCTAGCTAAGGTTGTTTTTCTCTAGCAAAGCATTAACAAGAAGATAGTTGGGAGTTTCTTGGAGGACTGTCACACACCACCCACCCAGGAGTGGGCGGGGGGGGGGGGAGCGGGTTGCACGGGGTCAGCTTCTGCTTTGTTCTTAGCCGTCTGCTCGGCACATGTGACAGCATTTAATTATGAAATGAGTTAAGAACGTTATGATGTCTGCAGCTTACTTTTAAATGATTCAACAACAAAACAACTTCCTTTCAAGGGGTTCAACACCAATATACCTACATACCTGGGGAGATAAAATAAGCAGAAATGGCAAAAATGCTAAGAACTGTCTGATCTCGGAGTAGGGTATACAGGTACCCACCGCACTGTTCTCTCACCTCTCCGTCTGCGTACAAACTATCACAACAGAACCCTGGGTCACTGTGTGTAACACCGCCACTCCTCGCCGAGCGGCTCCAGGATCGGCAGTGGCCAGCCCTGGGGTCCGCAGGTACAACCCCAGCTCCGCGCGCAGCTCCGGCCAGCTTCGCTGCCAGACCCCGTCTGGGCATGCTCAGAAGGCCCCGCGCGCCCGCCCCGCCCCTCGGGCGTACGCGTGCGCGCATGGCGCAGGCGCGCGGCTCCCGGCGGCACGCGGGACGCTAGCTGCGGGACGCGGCGGACCGCTGAGGTGCTGACCTGAGGTGATGGAGCCGCTGAAGGTGGAAAAGTTCAGCACCGCCAACAGGGGAAACGGGTTGCGCGCCTTGGCGCAGCTGCGCCCCGGAGAGCTGCTCTTCCGTTCGGATCCCTTGGCGTACACGGTGTGCAAGGGGAGTCGTGGCGTCGTCTGCGACCGTTGCCTCCTCGGGTATGTGCGGAGCGCCCTCGCCCACCCGAGTCCCGGGCGGTGCGGGGTCGGGGTGCGGGGGACGTCGTGGGGCCGCCCGCCGCAGGACCCTGCCCGGTCGTGGGTGCGCACGTTGGGGGGCGCTGCCCGGGTGCCCAGCCCCGCGCGCCCTGGGACGCGCGGTTCCCGGGGGCGCGTCGCGGCTGGCAGGGGGCTGGGGGCTGGAGGTGGGGGGCGTCCCAGGCTCAGCCCCCGCCGCCCCGTGGTCTCCCCGGGCTGCCGTACGAATTGGAGGGAGCCGGTAGGGCAGAGCTAAGGGGCAGCGTTGTGCCGTGGATAATTTTACCGGGAAACAAAAAGTCTGTGTCCTGGGCGGCACGCTTCATCGGTGCGGCCCTGGAAGTCACAACTGGCTGGGGTGGTGAGGGGGGCGCAGGGATGTGTGCAAACGGGCCGGTACTCCGGCCCCGCCAGGAGAGGACCCGGCTGGCGGGAGGCGGAAGAATCTCGGTGTTTACGGAACACTTTCCACCGTCCTGGTTGTGTTCCGCCTGGAGCCAAGAAGATGAACGGGTGTCGGTTAAGAATCCTTACCGAGCACGTCAGTGACAGCAAGAATTACAGCGAATCAGAAAGGCTGAAATAGAGATGCAGTACAGTGCTATGGGAGCCTAAGTTACTGAGGTTCCATGATGTGCTTTGCGTTTAATGGCTGTGCAGGCAAGTCTAAGTCTTAACCACCTATCGGGATGTGAGAATTCATGCGAAAGTGTTTCATAAGCCTGGAAGCCCTGGGCCAATGTGAAGTGCTATGTTAAAGCAATTTTTTAAAGATTATTTATTTATTTATTTATTAGAGAGAGAGAGAGAGACTGAGAATGAGAAGGTTGAAGGTCAGAGGGAGAAGCAGACTTCCCACAGAGCCGGGAGTCCGATATGGGACCCGATCCCAGGACTCTGGGATCATGACCTGAGCCGAAGGCAGTCGCTTAACCAACTGAGCCACCCAGGCGCCCTATGTTAAAGCAATTTATAGAAACACGTAGTATATATGCACAGTCATAGGACTTGTAGTCAAGCAACCTAATGTTACTGAGCTCCTATTACCTGCCAAAGAGGAGAGCTCTCTTTGAGATGGGTGGGATGATTTTTTCCAGGACTGCCCTTCAGATCTCTTAGCTTGGGATTTGGGTGAAGAGGTAGTTGCAGGATTCAAATCGGCAGCTTGACCATTAATCTTAGCCAACTCCTTATTTGATCGT
Source organism: Nasua narica (assembly GCA_028533885.1). Classification (NCBI taxonomy): domain Eukaryota; kingdom Metazoa; phylum Chordata; class Mammalia; order Carnivora; family Procyonidae; genus Nasua; species Nasua narica. The sequence continues at coordinate 58,197,684 of CM052814.1, read as the reverse complement.
AATGGAGGAATTTATTTATTTACCTTTGTATTTTAAAGTTACTAAATAACAGGAACAATTGCATCTGTAGCTCCCTGATGTAAGCATAACAGTAACAACAAAAAGTCAGTTGAGAGAGCACTTGAAAGTTTTTGTAAACTTCAAAACTTAAAAAGTTTTGAAAAGTTAATTCAGGACTTGACTATTTGCTGAAGGCCTCCAAATTGAAAGTTATAGATCTTTGATTCTTAATCAAGCAAAGTAGGGACCTGGGCTCTTTCTCCTGTTAAATCATCTGGGGGGTGTACTTCGAGTTCGAAGGTAGAGAACTTGCTGCCCTATAATATTAGTTGATGGAGAGAGGAGGTGTGGGTCGTCTTCCTGATGAAATCAGACTGGCAAAGTTATTTAGTAGTTGTGGTGGAAAAGTTTTGGAATTAATACATGATGACAAATTATTCATTGAATTATCAGAACTGAACTTGAATCATGTGCTACGCAAATTGTCTGTTTTCCAAACTACACTACACAGACCCAGCTGTTCGTGGGTGGGATGCTTCTTTATTTACTATGCTATTTCATTACTGTTGGCTATCACTCATATAGCTTATTAGCGAGAGATTACTTGTTAGTAATGTCTTAAGCAAAAAAAGGAATGTCATGTAAGAGCATTGGGGAGATCTCAGCATTGCTTTGAGGTCTGGAGGAACCCCAGTTCTGAAAGTGGGCAGGAACCAAGGGGAGCTCCATAGTCAGAATTACACTTCAGAAGTAGATGGGGTTGGGACCTGGGGAGTACATCATTTGTCATGCTGCCTGGTTGCTGGCTTCTCTCACATGTATTATCAGCACCACGATTCTGGGCCCTGCTGCCGCTACTCTTGCCACTGCTGTTGGAAAACTGAGTATTGTTGGAAAGCTCCTTTCTCATCCATGCTTCTTTGTGGTATTAGCTTCTGATTCCAGATCCTCAGTGGTGTTTTGGATTGGCTGAGATTGAGTCACGGCCTGCATCCTAGCTGCAAGGGAATTTGAGTAGGTGACTATTAGGACTTAATGGCTTTTAGGAAAGGAGGCAGACTCTGTTCCCACCAATATTCATTATAGTGGGGGAAATTAGCAAACATAAAATAAGAAAAGGGATATCAGTAAATGCCAAGCATCTAAACAAAAACAAACAAAAGGAATTTCCTACTGATGCACACTTGTTTAGTAGTACTTTACACAAAAAATACATTTGCACTTATTTATTTATTTGCACTTACTAGGATATAGCTGACTTGTGGTGTGGTAGTAGATACTCCTTTGAACACTTCCGCATCAGTGGTTGGTATTTCTGCAGTGTCTAGTTGGGAATCAGCACAGCCTGCAAACAGTGTTAGAGAAATCAAACTTTGGTGCATTGTTTCATGCAGTTTTCTACTATAGTTGAATGACCATCATTGGGGTAAAGCTTCTGTGTTATCACCTTGTCTGTAAAATTTGTTTGTTCATCATCAGTTGTAAAATCCTTGAGAGTAGCCCCAAGTTCCCGACACATAGTAAGCTTTTAGTTTGTGTTAAGAACATCTGGGTGGGGGTGCCTGAGTGGCTCAGTGGGTTAAGGCCTCTGCCTTCAGCTCAGGTCATGATTTCAGGGTCCTGGGATCCAGCCCCGCATCAGGCTCTCTGCTCAGCAGGGAGCCTGGTTCCCCCTCTCTCTCTGCCTGCCTCTCTGCCTACTTGTGATCTCTCTCTCTCTCTCTGTCAAATAAATAAAATCTTAAAAAAAAAAAAAGAACATCTGGGTGAATTTTCCTTTAGCTGTTCTTACCTTTCTGCTGTCTTGCATTTGAATTAAATGGAATGAAAATATTCATTTGTAACAATGAATTTGGGGTGGGAGTGGCAACATAAAATAACAGATTTATTATAATTTTTTATTTCATTTTACCTGATTTCCTTTGGTCTTGGGCTATTTGAAAAGTGCTTTAGTTCTTGTATATTTATTTTTATTAATAGAGAAACTTGAATGAATCTGCTTCATGGCTTCTCTTCCTTTTTTCCTCTCAAAAAGGACTGGTTTTTTATCCTGTGAGTAGAAAAAAATGAAGTATGTAAATTGGAGAAAGATTCAATAATGAAGTTGTGACCTGAAATAATTTATATTATCCTTTTTCTGCAGTTGCTCACCTTTTTAGTTTGACACACCTGGAAAAGATTACAAAGGGGTTACTTGTGTTTTCTGTTTTCATAAATGCAGCATATACATTCCATTGTAATTATTTTTGTTTGTAGATGTCCCCACTTTAGTGACCCAGTTCTCCAATCTTATATCCTTGGAGCCTAGCACAGAAGAGATGCTAACTGTTGAAGTTGTGAAGGGATAGTACTTAAGGGAATTTTAAGTTTTTGTTCTCTAAAGTTCCAAGTTCCTGTAATTTCTGTGTCAAGAGCTTCCTCCAACATACTCTGATGATAGTTCCTTTTTTTGGGTAAAGAGAATATGATCTCTCTTCCGTTATTAAGGTTGAGCTTGAGGCTTAGTGCCTCCCAAGAGGGAGGAGGATGAGTTGGAAATGGAAAGTTCATCTTTTCCAGTCCTGAGAAAGCCCTGGTGAATTATGGGAAGAAAGGAGACAGAGGTAGGGAAAACAGATTATGAGAAATACATGTTTTGGGGGTTTTTTTTGAAGGATTTTTTTTTAAAGTAATCTCTACACCTAAAGTGGGGCTTGAACTCACAATCCTAAGATCAAGAGTTACACACTCCACTGACTGAGCTGCCCTTGAAATACCTGTTTTGAGCTTCCTTGTCTGGCCCGAGTTCTGGAGTTGGGGTGAGTGTGTTAAATAGGTTGAAGGGACAATCAAAAGTAGAAGGCCTTTGGCTCTGCTCCTTATTTGGAATCTTGAAAGGGGATAGCTATGCGGGTTGGTGCTGTTCCAACACGGGGACAGAGCACAGCAGTGGTAGAAGGAAGTGGCTCGACAAATGAGCCTGTGGTAGCAGGGGCATCTGAAATGCTCTCATATCACTGGGAGGGATGTGGAGGAGCTGAGAGGCCTGGTGGGACAGCAGGCATCAGATGACTCCAGACTGAAGGTTAGGATCATGAATATAGCGCTGGCAGCAGGCAAGACATCCCAGAAGGTGAGATGACACCAGTCCAGCCTTGGCACATGATCACCTTTTTGCAGCAGAGGTCAGTGAAGATCCACAGAAACACCAAGATCCTAGGTCTTCTTGCCACCATAAGGATGTCCCTTAAGCCCCATTTGGAGAAAAATTTACCTGAAGCATTTATTTAAACCAGCTTGGGTAAGGAATTAAACTTAAATGTCTGAATATTAACTGGAAGAGACTGAGATATTTGGCAAATTTTAAGTTTCTGGCTATTTCCTAGGGTGGGTATTCATCAGGAAGATTAGACTAATTATAGAAAAAACAGCCATGAGACAGATTTGATCAATTAATGGAAAAATAAACCACCTACATTTGAGTTACAGTGTGGGTAGATAGGACCAGGCAGTAAGGGGCAAGAAAAGAACACTGTGGGGCGCCTGGGTGGCTCAGTTGGTTAAGCCACTGCCTTCCGCTCAGGTCATGATCCTGGAGTCTTGGGATCGAGTCCTGTATCAGGCTTCCAGTTCCATGGGTAGTCTGCCTCTCCCTCTGACCTTCTCCCCTTTCATGCTCTCTCTCATTCTCTCTCTCTCTCTCAAATAAATAAATAAAATTAAAAAAAAAAAAAGAACACTGTGTTTGATGACGTGATGTAATTCATCTCGGCTAAGGGCTGAACCTCCTGGGTGGAGGCAGGAAGGACTACCTTCATATACTGAGGTAAGAAGAAGAGTGCTAGAGAAGGCAGCGGCAGGTTTGAGGACAGCTAGGGACGTGGTTGCTGAGTAACTCAGTCTTAGAGAAGAGAAGGTTTGAAATATCCTTCTAGAAGAGTGAATTGCCTGGTGGAATGTAATAGCATAGCTGGGAAGTGCTGGGGATCCACATAAAACTTGTGTTCGTTTATTTAGAGTGAGAGCAGTTAGCACAGGAGTGCTTTTTTTCTCTGTCCATGGTCAGCTACTTGACTATGAAATTTGGGTTTATCCAGGATTGCCAGGTTAGTTTAATGGATGGACAGTGGGAGAAGGAAGTGGAAGTTGTAGGCAAGGGAGGTAATCGGGCACCATGATTTTCAAGCAAGGGACTGAGGCCATAAGGAGGGTAGGTTGATAGACAGTGGAATGTGATGGACTTGGTGGATTAAGGGGTATAGTGTGGTCAAGGAAAAGGTAGAGTGGTCGGAAGGGGAGGACTATATAGTAACATGTGTTGGAACATGAGGGTTTAAGGTATGGCAGAAAGTGCCTGAGATAGGGAAGAAGATTGTTAAAATGATCAGGAAACAGAGGCTTAGGTGAATTAATCCTTCCTTCCTTCCTTCCTTCCTTCCTTCTCTTTTTTTTAAATGAGAGAGTGCATGTGTGTGCGGGGTGGGAGATGGGGGAAGGGGAGAGGGAGAGAGAGAATCCCAATCAGGCTACGCACCTGGCTACCTAGGGCCCCAGCTTGGGACTCCATCTCACGAACCTGAGATCATGGCTGCAGTCAAAATCAAGAGTTGGATGCTTAACTGACTGACCCAGTCCCCGCCCCCCAACCCTGTTTTTTTATAGGTGAATTTTCTAAGTAAGTGATGTTACCAGGAACATTAAGCATTGGAATGAATAGTTCCAACAAAGGCAAAATTCTCACATTGGCTTCCTAAGCCAAGATTTAAGGGCCTGGTAGGAAGGGCCAAGTGGAAACAGGGAGGCACTCACCTCTGTTTAAATAATGGGTGAAAGGCATTCTGTGGGTTTGTGACTGGTTTTGTGAAATAGGTCCGTACCAGGTGCTGGCGAACTGCTGTTATGTTACAGACTCTCCTTGGGGGGTGGGGGGTGAAATGTGAAGGCCCTCAAAGAGTAGAACCTTGAGAGATAGCTTGAAGTCAGGATTTGCAGATGCCTGGGCACTGGCTATTGGATTTACTTGAGGGTCAAGGAAGGATTGATGATGAGGTGGGTTGGGAAAGGACTGTGGATATGACTTCCATTTTTCTTTTTAAGTGGGAGTTATAATTCCTGTTTCTTTTGCTTCTTCCTTTTCTTCTGAAAGGAGGTTTGGGAAAGGGCTGTATGGCAGAGCCCTGAGCCTGAAAACATTTGGTCCATGTGAATGCTACAGCAGAGGACGTTCTTAATCAGACAGGATGACCTGCTTTGTGGATAGCAGTAAGTTGTTCTCCTTCTTCAGACAACCTGGTGATTGTTCAGAGGGCTCAGGAACAGAGCAACTGTGAGGGCAGGGGTGGAGATTGGTGCCGGGAACTCAGCAGTACAGTTGGCTTCACCAGGGCCATGTGGCTTCTACTAGTACAAAGTGCCTGGTTCGCCACCAGTAGAGAGGGATCCTGAGTTCCCCAAATGGCAACACATCTTTGGGACCAGCCAGCCAGCTGGTGTTAGGTTTTTATCATAGACCCTTTTGTAATGGGGAGGGATCACTGATTTGTTCTTACTGGGACTTTTCCTGCCCTTTGATTTGCCTTCTCTACCTGTGCTGCCTTCTCTGAGACCCACTCACAGGCTTCTGTAGACCTTCTGTGGTTGCCTCTGACTTCCACAGGACAATTGAAGCAATGGGCTAAAATCTATGCTTTGACTGCTATTGACATATGCTGTCCTTTGAGACAACTGATAACATAGAGCTGTGTTTGTCAAACTTTTCAGTCTCAGAACTCCTTTACACTCTTAAAAATTGAGAAGGATTTCATAAGAGGGGCTCTAAAAAAGTTATTTAGGACTCTGAATAGGTTTTACTCTGAGTAGGTCTTACTTACATGGCTCTCTCTATTGATTTTATTGGATAAAAAATTAAAACCAATAAGTTTTGAAAATGTGTATTTAAACAATTATTACATTTTAACAAAGTTTTTAGTGAAACAGACTGTATTTTCTGAAATAAAAGAACATTTACTGAGAGAAGTTGCTTGCTTTACATTTTTGTGTATCTCTTTAATATCTGGCCTAATAGAAGACCTTTGGATTCCCATAACTGCTTCTGCATTCAGTATTTTGCAAAATGTCATGTAGCCTCTAGAAAACTCCACTGTACACTCATGGGATAATGAGAATAAAAAAGGCAGAAAAGGTTATTTTTTAAGATTTTATTTATTTATTTGAGCGAGAGAGAGTGAGAGAGAACATGAGAGGGGAGAAGGTCAGAGGGAGAAGCAGACTCCCCATGGAGCTGGAAGCCTGATGCGGGACTTGATCCCTGGACTCTGGGATCGTGACCTGAGCCAAAGGCAGTCGCTTAACCAACTGAGCCACCCAGGCACCCAGAAAAGGTGTTAGTATTATTAAGAAAATAGTTTTGACTTCATGGGGTCTCCTGAAAGCTTTGGGGACTTCCAGAGGTCCCTGGATTGTATTTTGAGAACTATTGTTAGAAAACACTGGACTGTCTTTTTTTTTTTTTTTTTCTTTTTAAGTGGTCTCCATGCCCAGTGTGGAATCCAACGCAGGGCTTGAACTCAGGACACTGAGATCAAGACCTGAGCTGAAATCAAGAGTTGGACACTTAACTGACTGAGCTACCCAGGCATCCCCGGCCATGTTTTTTTATCATTTGGAGAGGCTGAGGTTTGTTCCTAGTATATGTTGTGAACCAGTGAACAAAATTTGGTTCTGGTTTTCTCCTAAATCGGGATATATTGGGATCAGGAACCAAGGTGTGGACTTAGTGGTGCTTAGTTGGGATGCTTCTCGTGCTCTAACTTTAGGCTGGTTCTGATTGTTTAGCAGTCAAGGGAGAGATGGTTCCCCTGTATTGGATATGGGATGGTGATTAACCTTGATTATCAAGGGAAAGTAATATATGATGATTGAATATCAATATATTGAATACATGATGATTGAATATTATTATTCAGTAGCTAATATTTATTATCTCTTAGCAATACCAGGCATGATTTTGAGTGCTTTACTTTGTGTTACTTCACTTAATTCTCATAACAACCCCAAAAAAGTGTCTCTTATGTTCCTTATAAACAAAAATACAGAACATTCATGCACTTGCAGGAGTGCAGTTTGATAGGACCTGTCAACTGAGCACTATGTTTTCTCAACCCTACTTGGTGGAATTCTGACAGAATTACAAATAACAGTGGCTGCACAAGGATACTTAATATAGCAGTTTGATAATTAAAAAGAGAGAAAATTTTAATGTCCATTAATAGGGGACTGGTTAAGTTATGGTGTAGCTTTATTATAGATACTGCCCAGCTGTTCAGGTGGAAGTAGATCCATTTTCACAGATTTGGTTGGCTGTCCATGACACATTGCTGGGTGAATAAAGTTGTAGAACAATGTTTTTATTTTATTTTTATTTATTTATTTTTATAAAGATTTTATTTATTTATTTGACAGAGAGAAAGATCACAAGTAGTCAGAGAGGCAGGCAGAGAGAGAAGGGGAAGCAGGCTCCCTGCTGAGCAGAGAGCCCGATGTGGGGCTCGATCCCAGGACCCTGAGATCATGACCTGAGCCAAAGGCAGAGGCTTAACCCACTGAGCCACCCAGGTGCCCCACAATGTATATATTTTAAATAAATCTCTGTGTGTGTGTGTGTGTGTGTGTGTGTATGTACTTGTATGTATAGGAAAAGTTTGGAAGAACACCCAGAATATGATTATTTCTAGAGAATAGGACTTGGAGGTGGGAGGGAAGATATTCCTTTGTACTTTTTATATTTTGTATTTTTCCCCCCAGTCAAGTTTGTATCCTTTTTTGTAGTTAGAAATTTAAATAAACTTTGAGAAAGTCTTTCTTACATTTTGTTTCCTTTGAAATTGTAGGAAACAGGGGCACCTGGGTGGCTCAGTGGGTTAAGCCTCTGTCTTTGGCTCAGGTCATGATCTCAGGGTCCTGGGATCGAGCCCCACATCTGGCTCTCTGCTCGGCGGGGAGCCTGATTCCCTCTCTTCCTCTGCCTGCCTCTCCGCCTACTTGTGATCTCTCTCTCTCTGTCAAATAAATAAGTAAAATCTTAAAAAAAAATTGTAGGAAATGGTGTATGCTGCTTGGGATGAAGATGCCTTAGAAATTCTTTCCACTTTTTTTATTTTTCCTTTAATCGTCAGTTGGTTAGACTAAGAGTGAACCTCTTGATAGAAAGTGAGTTAGTTCATTGGCTGGCCCCAGTGGCTTTAGAATTTGAACTGAGAGAAGTAGAACTCCTGTTCATAGTCCTCATGATAGTCTGCCTCTGCTCAAGCCTGGCATTTAACTTTTCCTTAGTATTTCTGAGACATCTCAGTATCCATCAGTAAACTTTATTCATTCCCCCGTCCCCCGCGGTTCCCCCCCTGCCCCCAATGAGCTTATAAGATGACTCCATTTCTCAGGGTCCTTGCAATTTGGGGCCCTGTGACTCCTTTTTGGCCAGTGGAGTGTGGGCTGGAGGTTATACAAGCCATTTCTGAGTCTGCAGTGAAACATCCTGTGCATTCTCCCTGCTCTCTCTTCCTTGCCTTGAAGACTGTGGAGGCCATGAGTGGGAGAAATAAGCATGAGTCATGTCATGGAGGAGAGCTGCTCTGGGGAATTGCACTTCGTGCCTCAGAATTAGTGGGAACCAGAGATAAACCTCTGTTAAGTCACTAAGAGCAGCCCTTCTTGAACTTTAATGTGGAAATAAATCAAAGGTTTTGTTCAAGTGTAGATTGTGATTCAGTAAGGTCTGGGTTGGGTGTGAGATTCTGCATTTCTAGCAAGCTAAAGCTGCTGGTTTGCTGATCACACCTGAGTAGCAAAGACTTGAGAAAGGGTTAAATTACATGATTTATAGCCCCCTCTAAGTACTCAGTAAAAGCACTTATCAAATGGGTACTATAGCATCCTGATATAGCATTGAATATGATGAAAAGGAACTAGGGACTACATTTATAATCAAATGTTAAATTATTCCTAAGTACATGTATACTCTTTCATGTATCATGGGCTGTAATTTAGTATTGTATGTGCAGAAAATACATGAAATCAGAACTTGGAGTTATTTTTTAAATATTTTATTTATTGAGAGAGCAGAGAGCACAAGTAGGGAGAGAGGCAGGGGGAGAAGGAGAAGCAGACTACCCACTGAGCAGGGAGCCTGACGTGGGGCTCAGTCCCGGGACCCCAGGATCATGACCTGAGCTGAAATCAGGTGCTTAAACAACTGAGCCACCCAGGCACCCCAGAATCTGGAGGTTTTTTTTTTTTTTTAAGATTTTATTTATTTATTTATTAGGAAAGAGAGAGAGTGAGAGAGAGTATGAGAAGGGAGAAGGTCAGAGTGAGAAGCGGACTCCCCATGGAGCTGGGAGCCCGATGTGGGACTCGATCCCGGGACTCCGGGATCATGACCTGAGCCGAGAGCAGTTGCTCAACCAACTGAGCCACCCAGGTGCCCCAATCTGGAGTTATTTTTAAGATCATTTTGAACATATACTACGATTTTGGTGTTTGCAATTTTTGTATGTTTCTCTACTTTCATGGAAAAGTACCCTCTTCTCATTATAATTAAAATTTTTTTAATACTTTTGTTGGGAAAGAATTTCAAATTTACAGAAAAGTGGCAAGAATAAGAATGGGACAAAAAAATCTGGATACTTTTTACCCAGATTAAGTTATTAACATTTGATGTCCTCCCTGTCCTCTCTTAAGCCACATATACACATATACACACTTTCTTCTTTCTGAATATGTAAGTTCCATATATCCTGGCCCTTTATCCTAAATACTTTAATATGTATTCCTAACAATTAGGAAAGTTATACATACCAACTTCATTAAATTTAACATTACCATAATACTTTAGTATCTGTATTTCAGTTTTGTCAAATGACCCAATAATGTTCTTCATAGCATTTTCCCCCTTTTAATACAGTTTGTCTTATCTTTGGCTTTCTTTAATCTGGAACATTCTACAACTTTCCTTTGTCATATAACACTGACTTTTCTTTTCCTTTCCTTTCTTTCTTTTTTTTTTTTTTTAAGATTCCATCTATTTATTTGACAGAGAGATCACAAATAGGCAGAGAGGCAGGCAGAGAGAGAGGGGGGAAGCAGGCCCCCCGCTGAGCAGAGAGCCTGATGCGGGGCTCGATCCCAGGACCCTGAGATCATGACCCGAGCCGAAGGCAGAGGCTTTAACCCACTGAGCCACCCAGGCGCCCCTTTCCTTTCTGTTTTAATAGAACTTTCCTCATTTTGGGTTTATCTAATGTTTCTTCATGGTTAGATTCAGGTTATGTGTTCTCAGCTGTGATGCTACATGTGTTTATGTCTCTTCAGGGTATCCTATTTGGGGGTTCACAGTTTTTAGCTGCCTTTCATTGATGGTGGTAATTGTGATCACCCGATTAATCTTTTGTCTTGTTTTCCCACTTGTGCACAGTCCCTCATGTCCCAACTAATAATCTGTGGGATGACATTTTAAGACCATGGAAATAAGCTGTTCGTTGAAATTTCCTCTAGATTTAGAATCCATGGATGATTCTTGATTGAATCTTTGGTATGATATTTGCAAAATGCTGGTTTTCCAACTACAGCACTCCACCTACATTTAGCAGTTAGCATTCAGCTCCGCATTCTACTGTAAGCAATTCCCCCCTTCTTCTTCTTCATTTGTCTATTATCAGTATGGACTCATGAATTTTTTTTTTTCTTTCCAGTGGTTTATAATTAGTTGTGTAAGTATTTTGGCGCTTAGATTATCCCAGAATTATCTATCTATCTATTTATTTTTAAAGATTTTGTTTATTTATTTATTTATTTTTTAACAGAGACACAGCAAGAGAGGGAACACAAGCAGGGACAGTGGGAGAGGGAGAAGGAGGCTTCCTGCCGAGCAGGGAGCCTGATGCGGGGCTTGATCCTAGGACCCTGGGATCATGACCTGAACTGAAGGCATATGCTTTTTTTTTT
>CM052814.1:58151377-58186204 GCA_028533885.1 Nasua narica | reverse complement strand
TGAGAGAGGGAACACAAGCAGGGGGAGGGGGAGAGGGAGAAGCAGGCTTCCCGCTAAGCACGGAGCCCGATGAGGGGCTCAATCCCATGACCCTGGGATCATGACCTGGGCCGAAGGCAGATGCTTAACGACTGAGCCACCCAGGTACCCTCCTGGATTCTTTTAGTGAGGAATAATATTAGACACCAAGATCTGTTGGTAGGTATGCTCACTGTTACTGGAGTGTCTTTGCTCTTTGACCTTTGCAGCAGTTAGAAATACGCAGGTTCATTAAAATGTGCATATATATATACGCATGTAATTTAGAAATCATGACTTTACACCAACCCTTTCTTTCTTTTTTTTTTAAGATTTTATGTATTTGACAGAGAGAGAGATCACAAGTAGGCAGAGAGGCAGGCAGGGAGAGAGGGGGAAGCAGGCTCCCTGCTGAGCAGAGAGCCTGATGCAGGGCTCGATCCCAGGACCCTGAGATCATGACCTGAGCTGAAGACAGAGGATTTAACCCAATGAGCCACCCAGGCGCCCCAACACCAACACTTTCAAGTCAGATTTGTCTCCTTAGGACTCTTTCTTGCCTTTCCTTAATTGCCATTCCATAATTGTATATTTCTTTTGCCTCAGTGACACTCTTACTAACATCAATATCAATGTATTTACTCCTTTTTTCAACTCTGTACATCATCTAAAATTGTTTAAGAATTGCTTCATCTACATATTACGACAGAAAGCCCCTACACAGTACAGAATAGTTTGCAGTGTTCCCTTCCTTGCTACTCTGCTGAAGTCTTGGGAGTATATAGTAAATACTGTGCTTATTTTGTATTCTTTCTTTTTCCCTTCATTGTATTTACTGGTATTAATTGGCAATACAATTGAGTTCATTTGTTTTACTTTGCTTTCAGTTTTAGACTTCCTTCCCCATTCTTACTGATTTAATTTTATATTTGAAATATGTAGAACATTCACATGCTTTCCAAACTTGAACTATAAAAAAGAGTAGTGTCAGCCCCTCCCATCTGCATACTGTTCCCCATTGCCCCCTCCACCTGCCTTGCAGGTAGCCATGTTCATCATTTTCTGGTTTATCTTCTCTCTCACTCTCTCCCTCTCTTTTTTTTTTTCTCTCTCTCTTTTTAAAAGATTTTATTTGTTTGAAGAGAGAGAGAGATCACAAGTAGGCAGAGAGGCAGGCAGACAGAGGGGGAAGCAGGCTCCCTGCTGAGCAGAGTGCCTGATGCAGGGCTCCATCCCAGGACCCTGAGATCACGACCTGAGCTGAAGGAAGAGCCTTTAACCCACTGAGCCATCTAGGCACCCCTCACTCTCTGTTGGTAAAGATAAACACATGTATGTGTATTTTCCATTGATATACAAAAGGTGGCATACTCTATCTGCTCTTTTGTACTTGTTTTCTTCACTTAAAATACCTAGTGGAGGGACACCTGGGTGGCTCAGTTGGTTGGGCAGCTGCCTTCGGCTCAGGTCATGATCCCAGCGTCCTGGGATCGAGTCCCGCATTGGGCTCCTTGCTCGGCAGGGAGCCTGCTCCTCTCTCTGCCTCTGCCTGCCTCTCTGCCTGCTTGCGTTCTCTCTCTGTTAAATGAATAAATAAAATCTTAAAGGGGCACCTGGGTGGCTCAGTGGGTTAAAGCCTCTGCCTTTGGCTCGGGTCATGATCTCAGGTCCTGGGATCGAGCCCCACATCGGGCTCTCTGCTCAGCGGGGAGCCTGCTTCCCCCTCTCTGTCTGCCTGCCTCTCTGCCTACTTGTGATCTCTTCTCTCTGTCAAATAAATGAATAAAGTCTTAAAAAAAAAAAGAAAAAAAATATCTAGTGGAAATCACTCCATATTATATTCATAGAATCTTTTTCATTTTGATAGCTCTATAATACTCTGTTTTATTATATGTGCCATAGTTTCTGATTTCCTCTGCTTGGCCATTTATGTAATTTCTAGTATTTTGCAATTGTGAATAATGCTGTAATGAATAATAACTTTGCACTTACGTATTTTTGTTTTCTTGCAGGTGTATATTCAGTGTAAATTTCTGGAAGTGGGAGTAGTAAGTCAAAGTGCCAATACCTATATGGGGTGGTACCATTTTATATCTCTACTAGGAATGTATAAGAGTGCTTGTTTCCCTCAGCTCTGTGGACTGAGTGTATGGTTAAGCTTTTGAATTTTTGCCAGTCTAATGGGCGAGAAGTGATATCTCAGCAGTTTCAATATGCATTTAAGTTGTATTATCAGTAAATTAAACATCTTTTTTTTTTTTCTTTACACATTCTTATTTTTTGGGCGTTTGGGTGGGTCAGTTGGTTGGGTGACTGCCTTTGGCTCAGGTCATGGTCCTGGAGTCCCAGGAGGGGGACATCGGGCTCCCTGCCCAGCAGGGAGTCTGCTTCTTGCTGTGACCCTTCCCCCTCTCATGCTCAAGTAAATAAAATCTTTAAAAAGATAAATTTATTTATTTATTTATTAGGGGCTTCATTTGAGAGAGTCGGTGAGTGAGAGAGAGCATGAGCAGGGGGGAGAAGCAGAGGGAGAAGGAGAAGTAGATTTCCTTCTGAGCAGGCAGCCCAACACGGGCCTCAATCCTGGGAGTCTGGGATCATGACCTGACTGAAGGCAGATGCTTAACTGAGCCATCCAGGCAGCCGTATTTTATTTTTTTAAAGATTTTATTTATTTCAGAGAGAGAGAGAGAGAGAGACTGCAAGCATGAGTCGGTGGAGGGATAGAGGGAGAAGCAGACTCCCTGCCCAGCAGATGGTCCAATGTGGGACTTTATTCCAGGACCCTGGGATCATGACCTGAGTTGAAGGCAGACACTTACCCTGTGGAGCAACCAGGGTGCGCCTACTTTTTAATTTTATTTATTTTATTTTATTTTATTTTAAAAAAGATTGTATTTATTTATTTGACAGAGAGATAGAGATGACAAGTAGGCAGAGAGGCAGGCAGAGAGTGGGAAGCAGGCTCCCTGCTGAGCAGAGAGCCTGATTCTGGGCTGATCCTAGGACCCTGAGATCATGACCTGAGCCGAAGGCAGAGGCTTTAACCCACTGAGCCACCCAGGCGCCCCCTACTTTTTTATTTTGTAAGCAAACTCTTTGCTCCATTTGGGGCTTGAACTCATGAGCCTGAGATCAAGAGTTGCATGCTCTACTGACTGATCCAGCCAGGGGCCCCTGTTAAACATTTTTTCATATGTGTAAAGGCCATATGTATGTATTTTTGTGAATTGTCTATATATATATCTTTAAAATTTTTTTTAAAGAGTATATCTATATTTATATATCTTCACCATTTATAAGATTTCTGGTCTTTTTTTTTTCCACTTCAAATTTTAAGCATTTTTTTGTACGTTTTCAATATTAGTCTATTTCTTTGATAAATATTAGAAATATTTCCTCTTAGGGTGTATTTTCACTTTGATCATGATAGAGTAATTTACCCATGCTTTCTTTTAGATCTTGTATATTTTATTTTATTTCAGAGAATGTGTGTGAATACCTATGCCTGAGGGATGGGGGAGGGGCAGAGGGCGAGAGAGACTTTTTTTTTTAAAGATTTTATTTATTCATTTGTCAGAGAGCGAGCGCACAAGTAGGCAGAACAGCAGGCTTTAACCTGGGAGAGGGAAGTGCAGGCTCTCCGCTGAGCTGGGAGCCTGATGCAAGGCTGGATCCCAGGACCCTGAGATCATGGCTTGAGCAGAAGGCAAATGCTTAACGACTGAGCCACCCAGGCGCCCGAGATTACATTTTTTTTTGAAGATTTTATTTATTTGTCAGTGAAGGGGAGAGAGAGGATAAGCGGAGGGGGAGCAGCAGGCAGAGGGAGCAGCAGGCTCCCTGCTGAGCAAGGAGCCTGATATGGGACTCAGTTCCAGGACCCTGGGATCATGACCTGAGCTGAAGGCGGGTGCTTAACCCACTGAGCCACTCAGGCATCCTGAGATTACATATTTTTGAGTAATCAAGAACTGTTACAAAAATACCCCTTATATTAGATGGTTAAGGAAGTTTCAACAAATCTCAGGTAATAGCAACTTTGTTCTCTGATTGTAATGCAATGAAATTAGAAATTAGATTTAATGTTGAGTGTTTGATTTTGGTAATTGTTCTTTGATTATGTAAAATGTAAGCATTATATGATGTCCTTGTGAGGGACAAATGGAATTCTTTACTATTTCTTGCGATTTTTGTTATCAATCTGAAATTATTTCCAAATGAGAAGTTGAAAACAAAAGTTTTATCTTTTCAAGGTAGATAATGGTTGAAGTGACAGACCAGGGTTTGTTCTAAAGTAATGCAGTTGGTAGGTGACGGTGAAGAGTGTAGGTTGTATAAGATTATCCATGTGTTGATAATTTTTGAAGCTGGTTGATGAATGTGTGGGGTTCCATTATACTATTACTTTTGGGAATGTTTCAAACTCTCTGTGACAAAAATAGAAGAAAAGAAAAGAAAAGTGTCCTTAAGTGTCTAGCCATTTTTTTTTTTTTTAGGTTATGTATTTATTTATTTGACAGAGAGAGAGAGGCAGTGAGAGAGGGGACATAGGCAGGGGCAGTGGGAGAGGGAGAATCAGGGCTCCCACTGAGCAGGGAGCCCAATGTGGGGGTCCATCCCAGGACCTTGGGATTATGACCTGAGCTGAAGGGAGGCACTTAACGACTGAGCCACCCAAGTGCTCCATGTCTGGTCATTCTTGATTTGTCATATTGAAGAATGAGGCACTAAAAAGTTTTAAGTTGAAAAAGAACAACTCTGGGTGTTTGTTCAGATTCTTGCCCAGTGGGTATCTATATATTTGGTCATCTGGTGTCTCCCAACTGTCAGGGTTATTCTCTTGGACTGGCCAGTTTTTCTACAAAGGGCTTGTATCAATTTGGTGTTGGATCAGAGAAGCAGAATCACTGAATGACAAAGGATAAGGATTATAGAGGTTAGACCTTACATAATTGTGGGAATTGGTAAAGTTGCTGTTACCTCTGAATTGTGGGGGCCCTTCAGGGAGTGTCAGTGGAGCTGGCAGAAAGAGAAGCCGGATGTCATGTTGGGGGAAGCAAAAACACATTGGAATCCAACTGGAACTAACGAGGACAACTTGAAACCTGTGTCTGCCTGTCACTGCCTTCCCCTCAATGACACTGATGACCTGCAGAAATTGCTAATGCTCTTTGCCACAGAACTGTTCATGTACTGGACCCCACAACTTGGAGAAGGTTCAGGAAGAGATACCATGGGGGATGGAGGAGCAGAGGGGCTGGCTGCTATACCAGGCCAACAAGGCAAGCGACTAGGTAGTGATAGTGGGCACAGGCCGTAGCAGTACCTGGTACCCTAAACAAGGCCTACACACCCTATGGAAGAGGATGATGATGGTTGCTTCACTTCTGCCTTCCAAATTGCACACATCTTTTTTGGCCAACCTTAACCTGGAGTCATTCAGAGAGGAAATTTTGGGAATTGTAATTCCAGCTTGCTATGTCGACAGAAGCCACCACAGTTCATCCCTTGTCACACTTGCATACCTATTTAACCATCCTTAACCATACTTGGCGACAATATTAGGTTCATTCACCTAAATAGCCTATGCACAACTGAAAACACATGGTCATTCTCCAAGATACTTCTGTCTACTGTGTTGGCCAAATCAAGTCAAATGAGGATGTGAGAGGAAATCAGCACCTTTGCATCTCTCACATCATTGATGGTGGCAGAAATTCTCCAGAAATACAGTATCAGTTTTGGTTTACTGTTTAGGTAGGTAAAGGCAGTTCCAGTGGCTTCCACATGTGCTTTATACCACACTAGTCATTACTATATGGGTAGGGGATTAGAGGGGCTTCTTTTTTTTTTTTAAAGATTTTATTTATTTTATTTTTTAAGATGTTATTTATTTTAGAGAATCTCAAGCACACTCCATGCTGAGCACTGAGCCCAACGCAGGTCGCAATCCCATAACACTGATGATATTTCCTGAGCTGATGTCAAGAGTTGGATACCGGGGCACCTGGGTGGCTCAGTGGGTTAAGCCTCTGCCTTCAGCTCAGGTCATGATCTCAGGGTCCTGGGATTGAGCCCCGCATCGGGCTCTCTGCTCAGCGGGGAGCCTGCTTCCCCCCCTCTCTCTGCCTGCCTCTCTGCCTACTTGCGATCTCTTTCTCTTGGTCAAATAAGTAAATAAAATCTAAAAAAAAAAAAAGAGTTGGATACCCTGCTGACTGAGCCACCCAGGGGCCCCAAGAGAGGGGATTCTGACAATTAAGGATGTCTGTTCCAACTGTGCATTCTGGCAGAATCTAACTACATGGTGGATTCGGGACCTTTGGACCCACTCTGAGATAAATCTGAGCCCAGTCTGCATTGATCCTCTGATTTCTGTAAGCTTCTATTCCTGAAAGTTTGGACCAAAATGGTATTTTGAGTCTTCAGGAATTAACTTTAGTTCAGAGCCAGTGTCTAGTAATCTTCCCAAGGACTGCTTATGTCCTTTTCCCCAGTACAAAGTCATCGTTTTAAATGGTTGTTGATCTCTTTTGGGAAGCCTACGTGGAAAATTTACAGTATCCATATTTGGCTCTGTGGTACAGTTCTTCCTTAAGCGACCTGACCTTCCCTTTACTACAGAGACTGTGGGTCTCTGAAATGGCTCCAATCTGGGAATTGGTAAAGGGGCCACAACTTTACTTTTTTGGTAGTTTAAATCCTACTTCTAGAGTTTCTCCACCTACACTAATCAAGACTTTACTAGATTGGCCATCTGTTTCAGTTCTGGGGGCGCCAGTTTCTTAGCCAGTATCAGAGATCTCTGCAGTTTAAACCTTTCTGGTTACTGTTTTGGCTGCCATTATTGTATTCATTCCCATCTTGTCTTTGGTGATTAAGTGCTGCCACTTGGTCCCTGACACCACAGGATCCCATCATCTCTTGCTCAATTTAGGGAGTCAGTTTGATGGCAGGAGTTACCATTTTTATTCCTGGCTTATGAAGACTAGCCATTCCGGAGCTCTTTAAGAAGGTCAGGTTTCCTCTCGTGAATATATTTATCTTAGCTTGGGGAATGGAATGTTTTCTGGATCTTCCTTGGGACATGGTTAGGGGTAAGCAGGTCTTACATACTAAATCCGCCCAGCATCCTGATCTCCTTAAGCCATTAGGAAGACCTCAGTACCCAAAGAAGTTTTGACGTTTCACCTTCATTTAGTGTAGGTTAGCTTTAGGTCTAGGTTTCAGTAAATCAACCAAGCAAACTGTTAGGCGTTCCTAGCTGAACTGCTTGAGCCAACCTGTTGAATCCTCAATTTCTGCTTAGTGCACCCATAGCCATAAATTCAACCTAATCCAGCATTGTCTTCCACCTGAATCCAAGACTGCTAGGATCCTTTCCCATATGTGTTCCTCACGTTTTTGTTGATATAAATTGCCAAAATCTTGCAATTCTTTTGGTGTGTAATGAATCTCCTAATGGGTCACTCCCCCACTCCCCCCCCCCAAAAAATTTTTAGTCATCTACCTGAGAGTATGCAGGAGCAGGGGTGGGAGGAGAGGGAGATGTGGGACTTGATCCCAGGACTCAGATCATGATCTGAGCCAAAGGCAGATGCTTAACTGACCGAGCCACCCTGGCGCCCTACACTTTTTTTTTTTTTTAAGATTTATTTTAATGCACGCTTAAGAGGGAGAGGGAAGAATCTCAAGCAGACTCCCTGCTGATGGTGGAGCCTGACTCGGGGTTTGATCTCACAACCCCAAGGATCATGACCTGAGCTGAAATCAAGAGTTGGATGCGTAACTGACCGTGCCACCCTGGTGCCCCAATGGGTCATACTTTTCTGGTTTATTCTTTGGGCTCTGTTGGGACTTCAGTCTGGTCATAGATCTAAGACGCTGAGAGATGGTGAAAAAGGTAGTTCCAGAGCAGTCCAGGGGTCCTTCACAGGGCACTTACCATATGGGGAGACCATTGCAGGTTTTTCAGGCCAAGGGAGACCACCCTCTTCAGGGTGTTTTCACTGGTAAAGGAAATTCCACAGAATTTAGGAGCTTAAGGCATCAAGTTTCATGGGTTTGCATCCCAAATTTAGGGCCCCACTCATTACTAATTGGTTTCCTAACTTTAAGAGTTAAAACATGTGGGACGCCTTGGTGGCTCAGTTGGTTAAGCAACTGCCTTTGGCTCAGGTCATGATCCCAGCGTCTTGGGATCGAGTCCCACATCGGGCTCCTTGCTCCGCAGGGAGCCTGCTCCTCTCTCTGCCTCTGCCTGCCTCTCTGCCTGCTTGTGTTCTCTCTCTGTTAAATGAATAAATAAAATCTTAAAAAAAAAAAAAGAGTTAAAACATGTGAGTTTGGAAAATCAGTTTATATTATCAATTCTTGGTACAGCAAGTGTGGTTTGGAGAACAGCAGCAGCATTATCAGTGGGAGCTTGTTAGCATTGCATAGTTCTGTGCTGCAGCACAGACTTGCTGCATCAACATATGTTTGCTGTGTATGGTTTCAGGATATCTGTGTAACTTGTGTATTTATGTTAAACAGATGAATGGATTTCTGTAAGTATTACAGTTCTAAGCAGTCCAGTTATTTGATAAATATTTCCTTTGAATTTTTTTGGATGCTATTATTTGGTTTCATGTTTAATTCTGTAAATGCCACATCTGAAATTTTTGTCTGTAAAGTTTTAAATCACTTCCTGTTTCCATCTGGGAGTTCCCCATATAGACTCTAAATTAGATGTGATGCTCCCTCTGGTGGACAATGGGGTTAAAAGCACACAAAAATTTTCAATGTAGTGACTTTGCTTTCAGCTATTAAAACTCAATATCCCTGAGTGATCATCTTCATGAACATTCTTTCCAAACTGTTCTCAACTTTTGACATTTAGCATAGCTTTTGTTTCGAGTGTGACCAGAAAAACAAAATTTTGTCATAAATCTCTATATAAAACTTACCATAATTAAAGAACACTGGGCAAATTGATAAGGAAACAGTGCTTTAATAATGACTGTTACTCATGTTAAAAGCAAAAACTCATGTTTGAAACTAATAGTCAGGGGTGCCTGGGTGGCTCAGTTGGTTAAGCATCTGTCTTCAGCCCAGGTCATGATCTCAGGGTCCTGGATCGAGCCCCATATTGGGCTCCCTGCTCAGCGGGGAGTCTACTTCTTCCTCTCCCTCTGCCCAACCCACCTCTCGCGCTCCCTGACTCATGCTTTCTCACTCACTCTCTTTCAAATAAATAAAATCTTAAGAAAAACCCAAACAACTAGTAGTCAATTGAATTTGTGACAATCTGGGGGAGAATTATGCCTATCAATCTATATTTACAATGGGATTTATTACTACAAAATATTTTGTACAGTGAATCCCCCCTTAAATTTTGTTGTAATAATTACTTGTTAGGATAAAAATAATAAATGTGATTGTGTGGAATAACCTTGTCTATTTTGTCTTGTTCTCATCTTAGAACTCAGATGGTTGCTTTCCCTGAAACACAGCTGTATTTCTGAACAGTTCCTGAAAAGGCACATAACCCGTGTGATAAACATCTTAGTTTATTTTAAAAGTAAAAATTTGGGGGCACCTACGTAGCTTAGTTGGTTAAGCATTGGAATCTTGATCTCAGCTCAGGT
The DNA here is from genome assembly GCA_028533885.1 of Nasua narica. NCBI lineage: Eukaryota > Metazoa > Chordata > Mammalia > Carnivora > Procyonidae > Nasua > Nasua narica. Next base: position 58,176,554 of record CM052814.1, on the reverse strand, counting down.
CTTGTGAGTTCAAGCCCTATTTTGGCCCCTTTGCTGGGCATGGAGCCTACATTTAAATAATAAATAAATAGTTAAAAAAATAGTAAAAATCGACAAAGTCATTATTTAAATACAGTAAAATCAAAAAGTATCCTTTTAAAGTTAACTTGTAGTCATTTTATTTTACACATGGCCTATTCATGTTTAATTTTATTTTTTTTTAAAGATTTTATTTATTTATTTGAGAGGGAGAGAATGAGAGAGGGAGAGAGAGACATGAGAAGGGGGAGGCTCAGAGGGAGGAGAAGCACAGGGAGAGCAGGGAGCCTGACGCAGGACTCGACCCCAGGACTCCAGGATCATGACCTGAGCCGGTGGAAGTTGCCCAACCAACCGAGCCACCCAGGTGCCCCTCATGTTTAATTTTAAACATTTAAGGTTATTTATAGTTCTAGGTGAATATTGATTTTTCTTTTTTCCAGGTTCAGTATCTATTTGACAGCACAGGAGCAGGAAGATCAGCAGGCAGAGGGAGCGGGAGAAGCAGGTTCCCTGCTGAGCAGGGAGCCTGACACAGGACTCTATCCCAGGACCCTGAGATCATGAACTGAGCGGAAGGCAGATGCTGAACTGACTGAGCCACCCAGGCCCTCCTGCCTTTCTTATTCATTACTTTGGTTAAGAATCATAATATGAGGAAGTACCCTGTTTTTTATTGTTTTGGTTTTGCTGTTAGTCTTGAGGCAAAAATAAAAACCAGATAAGGGGGAAAAGTTAGTTTGCAATGGATTTGACTTCATAAAAGTCAAAAACATCAAAGAACTGATTTATAATGGAGAAGCCAAGAAACTGAGGAAAATATTACATATCCTTAATACATAGAAATCATTTATAACTTGTGAGAAAGTAGCTTACTTATGAAATATTCCATGCTTTCTGGGGCTTTTTTCCCTCTTTTTGCATTGTTCTGATCTTTAGGTTTCTAAAACCTGGGAGAGATTCTCTTCTAATTTATTGGTTCTCAGGGTTGACTACACATTGGAAGCACCTGGGGAATGTGAAAAAAATATTGGTGCATGGTTCTTACCCCAGAGATCTGACTTAATTGGTTTAGAGTGTGCTTGAACGTGGAAATTTTAAAAGCTCCCCAGGTTATTCTAAAGTGCAGTCTGGTTTGACAACTACTATCTTTCTTTTTCACCCTTATTGACCCCCTCCTTTGCATCTTTATATTCATGGGCTAAGGTGAAATTGCCACAGCTGGGTTTGTTCAGGCTACTCATGATATCCATAAATAATTCTGCATATTGAATTTCAAACGGGACATTCACATTAGCATGTTCTGTTCACATTTAAATGGTTGTCATATATAGGGCAGGCATATATTAAATTGAATTTTTAATTGGAATGGTTGTGATGTTTCTCACAAATTTGATGAGTATATGAAAATGTAATTCTTACTAGTGTTTTTCACTGTGTTTACCTTTTGTTAGGAAGTATATGTTAATTAGAAAGATTTATGTTGTACAGGTGATCAAGGAAAGAATGCCGAGATATTTAAGTAGTGGTTTCTCTGGGCAACTTATGTTTTTGGTTTTGCTTTTTTACTGAATAATATTAGGTACTCTCTTTAGGTGCTGAAAACATAACTACCTTACGGAAGACTTTCTTAAAGTCTATGAATAAGTTGGTTTTTACTTTTTGTAAAAATTTACTTGCAGAATTTTGAAAAATATCCAGATTTCTGGGCCACATCTTTAACCTCCACAGGAGAGGCTGATGCATAGCCTGAGTTGAGAACCTTTGGGAAAGAAAAAAGCCGAACAGGAGAATAGTGAAAATCATTGGTACATATGATGACCGTGGGACTAATGGGGAAATGCATGTAGATTCTCTAGTAGACCATTCTCTAGTAGACTATATTGGAGTGTTGTTTGTGTTATAGGGGAGGTTATAGGGGATAAAATTGGCGTAGATTGTGGAATACAGAGGTCCTGATGACCGGTCTAAGGAATGTGAACTTCAGGGTCACCTGGGTGGCTCAGTCAGTTAAGTGTCTACTTTCGGCTCAGATCATGATCCCAGGGTCCTGGGATGGAGCCCTGTGTTGGGCTGCCTGCTCCACAGGGAGTATGCTTCTCCCTCTGCAGGGCTCCCCCGCCCATCACCTCTCAAGCTCTCGCTCTCAAATAAATAAATAAATAAATAAATAAATAAAAATCTTTAAAAAGAATGGGAACTTTATTTTGTAGCTGTTGAGGAGCCCATAAAAGTTTTGAGTAGCAGTACGAAGTGCACATAATTCTGGGAGATTAGTGCAGCAGTACCGATCTTATGAACGTGCTTGAGGAGAGATGTGGAAAGACTGAGGATGGGGGTACCAGTTAAAAGAGAATTTGCTTTATTCTGGGTGTTGAAGCAGGGAAAGCCTGAGTTAGGAGGGTGGTGGTAGCCCAAAAAGAAGAAAGGCTGTTTGAGAGAAGAGTTGACCCAATTCACTGAGTGATTATCAGGTGAGAAAGGAATGAAGGATGAGTGTGAGGTTTTGAGCTCGAATTGTTGGAATAATGGTGATATTATGCTGTTCGAAGTCACTGGTGTGGGTGAGATCTCCAGGGGCTGGTGAGGACCCAGCTTAAGGAAAATCACGTCTCAGGATTGGGAGACAGAAAGCTTTTTAATTTGGTTAATATTCCTCCTTTTTTGGCTGAGGTTTTACTGTCTAGGTGAGTAGGATAAGTAATTTAATGTGTGGAGCCTCAATTTTACTTGTTTTGAAATGAAACGGGCTTGAAATGAATGGACTGATTGATTTCCGGCATCCTTTTTAAGCTTTTCTACAGTTCTTGAATCATTTCTATGTTTCCTGCCTCTTCCTCTTTTTTTTGTAACAGCTTTAGATATAATTCATATATCATGCCATTCACCCATTGAGAGTGACACAAAGTAGGATAAAATTTGCCATTTTACCCACTTTTAAATGTATAATTCAGTGGCATTAAGTACATCAAATTATGCAGCCGTCACACAATTTTAGGACATGTTCATCACTGTCCAAAGAAGCCACCCTGTACTTTAAGCCTATCTTCTACTCTAAAGGAAAACATTAGGATTAAACCCTTGAGTTAACCAGGTGAGTTCCCAGCCCTCTGGAAATCACTTCCATTCAAATCCGTCCTTGCCATCCTGACCACTAGATGGCAGTGTGGGAACACCACTGGAAAAGTCGTGGGGGGCGGGGGGGAATTCACCTCTATTTGTACCGTTACACTAAGTGGTCCATGATTACCTGTTTGTGGTAGTAGGTGTAGTTTGTGATGCAGGCAGCTTCAGAGGGCTGAGAGCTCTGCTTCTCTCAAAGAGCTTCTCCTTTGAGATTTTGCTAATGCAGAATGTTACCTTTACCAGTTGACCAGTTCCAGTCATCGAAACCTATCTTAACATTCCTGTCTGGTTTCTCTTTGTCATTTGTTAAATGCAGTGACTCTTACTTAACATTTTCATTGTTCTTACAATACCTGTGAATCCTGCTCAGTCTTCAAGCCAGTTTTTTTTGTTTGTTTGTTTTCGATTTATGCCCCATAGTTCCTTAGGTCTCTTTTCACTCTTCCCATTGCTTTTCCTTCTTCGTCCCAGCCCTGAGCCATGGGCCTTCTCTAAGATAGTGATTCTCAACTTTGGCTGCATTTTGGAATTACCCAAGGAGCTTTTTAAAATCCTGATGCCCAGGATACACTCAAGAGCTATTAAACCAGAATCTTTGTAGGTGGGACCCACACATTATTATTTTTTAATCTCTAAATCACCTTCCAAATATTTTTCTGTCTTTATCTTTTTAAAAATCTTCTTTTATCAGGGCACCTGGGTTGCTGAGTTGGTTAAGTGACCGCCTTCGGCTCAGGTCATGATCCTGGAGTCCCAGGTTTGAGGGTGGCATCAAGCTCCCTGCTCAGCGGGGAGTTTGTTTCTCCCTCTTACCCACCCCCCCTCATTCTCTCTGTCTCTAATAAATACATAAAAGTCTTAAAATTTTTTTTTCCCTTTGTCAACTCAATGGGAAGTCATCACAGAGCCAGGAAAACCACGAGAGACTCTTAACTCTTAAACAAACGGAGGGTTGCCGGACGGAAGGTGGGGGGGATGGGGTAACGGGGTGATGGGCATTAGGGAGGGCACCTGACGTGATGAGCTCTGGGTGTCATATGCAACTGATAAATTATTGAACACTACATCTGAAACTAAGTACGTACTATATGTTGGCTAATTGAATTTAAATAAAAAAGTAAAGGTTTAGAATATGGAAAGATGGAAAGAAAATTCCTTTATCTGTGAAAAATGAACTTATTTAACTAGGTCCACCGCAAATTCATGATATTTTAGTCTGATGTCTCTACTCTCCCAAGCGGTGCACGAGTCAACTTTTTTTTTTTCCTCTTTAATAATCTTTTGCCAGTTCTTTTCATTCTTACCTGGAAATGTCTCTGTCTTTGTTCCATTTCCGCTCCTACCAGCCCAGTGTAGGCTCCCATTTCTGTCAGTGCTCTCTAGCCAGAGACTATCAGGAACATTCTTGTAGTTGAACAAAGTTGGGTTTATTAACCATGGAGAATTATGGGCTGTTTCAGAGGATGTTAGAAGGGATTTATTACAGGATTTGGCTTGTGTTAGGTGATTTGGGGGAGGGCTGAAGGAAGTAGGGTTTCACTCTGGACGGGATGCCGTTAAGAAGTGGGTGTAATTCCGTGATTGAGTATCCTAATAAATCCTGCCTAGCAGGCAGGAGTGAGATGAGGCTAAAGCTGTGATTGGTCACTATCACTTGTAGGAGCCAGAATGCAAGATCCTTTTTGTGGCTTGGATAACATTCACGTTTTGTTCATGTTCAGACATGATTCCAGAGAGGTCCTGTTTTTGTCTTGATCCATCCTGGCCACAGAGTGCTTTTGTCTGACATTGATGCTCTGTGAAATCGTTCACAGTCATTAGGAGGACAGCACCGCCTTGCCGTGAGTGACTACCAGCGCCTGGCGACACGGGAGCGAAGCCATAGAGCCAGGCCAGCTCTAACAGGTTGGGACATCTCGTTCCTCGAGCCCTTAGTTGATTCCATCTTAGTGTAAATCTTCCCTGCTTCAGTCTGCTCTGTGAAGTCCTGCCGTATTAGTCTTCTTTAAATGTCCCTTTACCAACTGTCTTAGCTCATCACACATAAATAGTGGTTCTTTCTAGTTTGGCCCAACTCTGGCCAATCCTGTTTCCTGGTGTGCCCTGTGTTTTAGCCAGACTGGTTCCCTCAGTGGCATGTGAGGCAGTCGTGCCCTCCCTCGCTTTGGTGCTTTCCCTTGTGTTATCTTTGCTGGTTATGGGAGTTGTAGCAGGCTACTTAACTGCTTGGAACTTGGTCGTCGTTGCCGTCTTCTTCCTTCTTCCTTTTTTTTTTTAGATTTATTTATTTGAGAGAGGGGAGAGGGAAGAGTAGAGGGAGAGGGAGAGAAAATCCCAAACAGATGCTACGCTCAGCTCAGAGCTTGTCTAGGGCCTCAGTCTCATGACCCTGAGATCCTGACCTTAGCCAAAATCAAGAGTTGGTCGCTTAAGTGACTGAGCCACACAGGCACCCCTCAACTTGGTTTTCTTCATCTTGAACCCTGCCTTTCAGGATTATTCTTGGAAGTGAAAGAGGTTGTAACGCAAATGAAAGTATGTGATATACAGTGGGCATTCATACTTCATGAATGTTCTTTCTTTGTTTTACTTGTCATTGATTTCTTTCATTGAGGGGGCATTAGGTAATACTACATAATTTAGATCTTAATATGGTTGTTAGGTTATTTCCTATTAGTTATTTCCCCTCAGGTTTTAGCCTCCTTGAGGCCTTTTTCTGTGTGTTTCCAGAACCTAGCACAGTTCTGAGCACACACAGAGACACTCAGTAAATATCTCCGTGACTGAGGTTTGCAGGGTTATCAGAGCACTGTGTTTACAGATAACATCTGAGACATGTTCCTGAAACTTTTTGAAACTTTCTCCTTCCCTTATTTAATTACTCTTCTTAGTCATTTTGTACCACAGGTGAGGAGAGTTTGATCCACAGGCTGAATTCTTGGTATGAAAACTGTAATTCCATGTAGTCACCCAAAAGTTTATATCAAAATAAGTATTTAGAGATGACTATTTAATTCGCCTATTAGAAGTGACTTAAAACTCAAAGAATGTTAAGTGTTAAGCATAGATAAGTTCATATCAGTGTACTTCTAGTTTTTACCTCAGCCTCCATACAGCCAACTACACACAGAGGTGAGTTGCATTTTACATAACTATTTAAATAGTTATTTATTATTTTTAATATTGGCCTTTCTTTTCCTTCTATCTTTGAGTGACACAAGATGAGCTCTCTGATCTACTGTTATTTTTTATTTTATTTATTTTATTTTTTAAAGATTTTATTTATTTATTTGACAGAGAGAGAGAGATCACAAGTAGGCAGAGAGGCAGGCAGAGAGAGAGGGGGAAGCAAGCTCCCCGCTGAGCAGAGAGCCCGATGTGGGGCTTGATCCCAGGACCCTGAGATCACGACCTGAGCCAAAAGCAGAGACTTTAACCCACTGAGCCACTTAGGTGCCCCTGATCTGTTGTTGTTATTTTTTTTAATGATTTTTGGCATGCCAGCTTCCTTATGTAGGTTTTTCTGAAACTGCTATCTAATATAGTAAATTTCTCTTCTGTCCTTTTTCTTTCTCTTTAGTTGTTTAATCTGAGCCATCTTAATTAATCCCTGGGCTTCTGTTTCCTCATTCACGAATAAAGATAAGAATAATATTTACCTTTGCTGGTTTTAGGAGGATTCTATGAAAGAATACACAAGAGTACCTAGGACAGTGCCTGGAATCTTGTGTTGCTTCTCAAAGCAGTGCCCACCATTCACCTGTGTCAGGATTAGCTGGGAGTGAGGCTTATTAGAATCCGTTTTCCTGGGCCTCTCCTCAGAATGTCTACTATTTTAGACACAGGAATCTACAAGAATGTACCAGCTACTTGGGTGATGCTGGTACCCCCCAGACTCTGAGACCTGCTTACCTGGAAGACAGGGACACATTCCTTTTGGAATCTGTTATTTGCTTACTTTATTTATTTTTATAAAGATTTTATTTATTTGAGGGAGAGAGAGAGAGCATGAGAGGGGAGAAGGTCAGAGGGAGCAAACTCCCCGTGGAGCTGGGAGCCTGACGTGGCCCTCCATCCTGGGACTCTAGGATCATGACCTGAGCTGAAGGTGTCGCCCAACCAACTGAGCCACCCAGGCACCCCTGTTCTTTGCCTGCTTTAGTTGTCATGTTGTGACTAAAGTTTGATAACACCAGGGCTGCTGCCTCCTGACGACACACGGGAGAAGCATGAGGCACAAACAAGTCAGCTGCAAGAGAAAGGGAGCAGGGGACAACAGAGAAGACTGTTGCCCTGAACAACTCCTCAGTCTCATATTTATTAGAAAGTAGATAACTAACAAAGAAGCCGGAGGAGATCATACATTGACCATGAGGCTCGTAGATAAGTAAGAGGAAAGGCAAAACATATCTGGTCAAGCAGTATAAAGTTTATAATTGAGCAGGCACGTTCAAAGGGAGCATCAAATTAGCCACAGGTGGTCTCCGGGGAAAGGGAGATAACGGAAAAGTGAAGCAGGCGCGTTCCGCCCCGAGCGGCCGGGTGTCCCCAGCTGCTCGGCTTCAAGGACGTATCTTGTGCTCTCCCCCAGAGGCCTGTTGCCAGTGTATGTTTTTCTTAAGACTATATCTAAGCATGCTTGCCAGACTAGTACAATTTCTCATAGTTATATTTTAAGTAATACATTGTTTTGAGGGACGGTACAAGAGCCAAAAAAATAATTGCTTGGATGTGAATATTTGCAGCAATTCTCAGTAACAGCCTGATTCAAGTCTTTAGTATTTTTTTTTTAACTTAGTTCAGATTTTTTTCTTAGAAAATTTCTCTTTCTTCTGTCTTAACCCTGTTTTTTGACTAAATTTCCTGAACTTGGGTGCCTGGGTGGCTCAGTTGGTTGGGCATCTGCCTTTGGCTCGGGTCATGATCTCGGGGTCCTGGGATCGAGCCCCGCATTGGGCTCTCTGCTCAGCAGGGAGCCTGCTTTCCCCACTTTCTCTGCCTGCTTGTGATCTCTCTCTCTGTCAAATAAGTAAATAAAATTAAAAAAAAAATTTCCTGAACTCGATCCTTTTATGTAAGAGATGTAAAGCAAGACCTTTTCTTTCTTTTGTGGGTTTCATTCAAGATACACAACTCAAACTGTCAGATAATTCTGTAAGTCTATTTTAAAACACACAGACTGACTTTGAATGAAATCATCCATGTAATAACTATCTTTAATCATTAATTTTTCAGTCATAGATCAAATAAATTGATTTAAGTGTAATTTGGATCCCAGTCCTTTAATGAACATTGTACTTGCAGAAGATCAATTTATTGAGAGGTCAAGTGATTCATGTAGCTACTACACATAGGACATGATAAAAAGGCAACAAGTGGAGCCCATGTTGGAAACTGAGTGTGGTTTTCCACTGCCAACTGATACCTCCTATAACTAACTATTTTCCTTGTATTTTGGGGCATCCCCTATTTTTTTTTTCTTTCTGTAAATGAACACATTATTCAATTATTCTCTATTTAGAGCAGAGCTCTCTTTTATATACACTCACGTCTTTATCTCACCACATTGTATCTTAATTATTTGAACAGTATTTCAATAATTTTCTATGGTGCTTGGAAGCTCTGGATGCAGGAACCATGTCTTGTACTACCACCAATATATACCACTTCTTACTGTTCTTCCTTAACGTAAATTAAATTCATCAGTATAATTCCAAGCCATAGTTCCTTCATTTTTCTTTTAGTACAAGTGGATAATTTTATTTATTTTGTTATCTTGGAGACTGATTGATCCTCTGCCTTCCTTATAGGTCCAGGAGCTGTCTTTTTTAAACAGTGTTATGCTCCTCTAAGTCTGTTCTTTAAGTGGTATTGTTTGGAGACGGCAGCATTGCTTTGTCTCTAAGGCTCTGATCATTGGCGAGAATGTGTGTGTGTGGACTGGTTTTTTGAGATTAGCTTTTTATCCTTCTATCTATCTATTTATTTGACAGAGAGAGAGAGAGAGATTACAAGTAGGCAGAGAGGCAGGCAGAGAGAGGGGGAAGCAGGCTCCCCACTGAGCAGAGAGCCTGATACGGGGCTTAATCCCAGGACCCTGAGATCATGACCTGACCCGAAGGCAGAGGGCCCAACCCACTGAGCCACCCAGGCTCCCGAGATTAGTTTTTAATTAGTATTTATTTATCCATCTGTTTGTCCACATGGTAGAGTGAAGAATAGCTCTGTATTGGAGCACAAAGACGTAGGCCTGAGTCCTTCTATTTTTTGTCAGATTTGTGACTTTTCATTTTCCTCATCTACAGTATGGAGGTGGTAATTCCTTCTGCTATCCAGGGGATTGTAGTGAAAATCAAATTAGTTACTGTACCGAAGTACATAAATGTGATGTATTGTCATAATCATCACCTTCATCCCTGAAATTGTTTTAGAATGTTTTAGAAATGAAAGATAATTTATAAATCAAGAGTTGGAATGGGATTTTGGCTTGCCTCTTTTTGGATGGAACATTTAGAAGTTAATGTAGTTATCTTATGAATATCACCTATAATGTCTTTTGGGTAATGAATCTGCTATTACCATTCTAAAGGAATTTGAACCTGTTAATACTTATGTCATATCTATTAAGGAGGTTTGTTGTCAGGTAGATTTTGGTTCAGGTTCTGGTTTTGCCATTTTCTGATTGTATGAACCTGGTAAATTGCTAGGTGAACCTAGTTCTTCAGTGATAAAGTCAAGATAATAATTAATAAAACCAAAACCACCTACCACATAGGGTTGGTGAAGGGTATAAATGCCAAAACCTATGATAAAGTATGTAGCACTCAGTATAATGCCTGGGATATTATTTAAGGTGATAGTAATCAGTATAGAAGATGATGAGAGTTAACACGGAATACTTGCCAGGTGTCAGGAATGATGCCGAGGGCTTTCATGTGCATTATCTCATATAACCTTGCAAGATCTCTTGAGGTCTCTGTAGGTGTTCTTACTATTCCCATTTTATAAGTAAGGAAACTGAAGTTTAGTTAGGCTATAACTTGATCAAGGTATATAGCTAATTCTGCCTGAATTTGGAACCCATGATGTTTATTACTAATTAAGCTTTTCATTCTTGTTGGAAATTTACCAGATATCAACAGTAATGATTCTGATCACATTCTGTGATGCAGTAATGTTGATTCTAACATCTTTCTCAGAGATTAGGAAAAATGCACACATAAGATTGGATACATAAGACCCTTTCTGGTAATATGTAGCTAGTCCAGTAGTTTAGAGATTTAGGTTGAAGCTAGATATTTTTGTGTTCTTCAGAATCTTTAATAAGACATATTTGTGAATGGCATCTGTTAAAATAGTGAAAAAACAATGCTAGTCTTAATAAAATAGGAAATATTATTTGGAATGAACCATGAAACTACTACTGCATTGAAATTTTCTTTCTTTTTATCAGAAAGTCCCTAAATAACAGGGTGGATGAAAGAGAGAGAAAGATGTACTAATTACTGTTTTCTGTGGTCGCTCATGACTGGTGTGAACACACACACACACACGCGCACACACACACACACGTTTCTGTGCTGTCCCGTCTTTTTTTTTTTTTTTTTTTTTTGCTGTCCCGTCTTAATTGCTGCATGTTCTTGTAGAGAGCAGTTTTGAGGGGCACCTGGGTGACTCAGTGAGTTAAAGCCTCTGCCTTGGGTTCGGGTCATGATCTCAGGGTCCTGGGATCCAGCTCTCTGCTCAGCAGGGAGCCTGCTTCCCCTCTCCCTCTGCCTGCCTCTCTGCCTACTTGTGATCTCTCTCTCTCTGTCAAATAAATAAATAAAATCTTAAAAAAAAAAGAAAGCTGTTGTGAGAGTCACAATTATATGATAGAACATAATTACGTAACCACCCTTCCCATAAGTGGTCCCTTAAGCCTATAGTTCAGCAGTAGAGATAACTTTGTGACTGTTCTTCCTAAAGAAGTTCTTTAGTTTTATTTTTAGAGAGAGAAGTCTTTTAATTGCATACATCAATACTTTAGTAAATGTTGTGTATTTAAGGGGAAGAACAGGGTACCTTTGGGGGCTCAGGAAATTATGTTGATATTAGTCTTCAAACATTTTCATGCTGTGAGTGATAACTTGTGATAAACTGGTGTTCTGGGCGTCTTAATGGTCGTTCCTTTCATTGCTAGTTTACTATGACTCATTATGTAATGCTTTTTAATGTTTTGCTTGAATTAATGTGAATGTTTTATGAAAATACCAGATTTAAAGGACTTACCAACAGCTTAATTCTTAGTTGAATATTAAAGCACATCAACTGAGGTGTACATATCAGCAAGGGGGAAATCCTTCTTTGATTACCTTAACTTCGGTAACTTAAAAAGGAACATCTGGGCGTAGTAGAAAATTAGTTTCGTTTCTGTGAACACTAAATCCTTTTTAAGGACAAGTGGGTTTTGTTTAGGTTCAAGAGAGGGGCATTGTGATCAGCCTGGTGGTGTAAGAACATATGGTCTAAGTCAGAAGAAACTTGAAATTTAGGGTAACAGTTTGATCTCTTGGGGAAGTCTGCTTACTAAAACCATATACTCTTAGGTGTCTTGGAGTTTCCCTGCTTCGTTCTTCTTGTGGTGCAATGTTTTCTTTGTCTGGGGTGGGTGTTTTCTAGGTTCTTAGGGGACATTCCCCTTACTGAGAAGTGTACAGCTTTGATTTCCCTGTACCTGATAGGAGAGTGATACTTGCTTCTCACTGTATCCTAAGTTACTGTTTATATGTTTTATATGGCTTATAAAACATGTGGAACTTGTTACCTTACTTTTATTGGCCAACGTTATGTGTTTATTAGATATTTAGAAGAGGATGCTGAGATTGAGTTACTATTTATCTCCCGATGTCGTGGAGGATGTGTACTTGTGCCTCTGAGTGCAGGTGGTAGAGAGCCCACTTAGGCTGGTAATCTGAGGTGAGGCAGAGGGCCAATAATTGCCACTGGTCTAGACCAGGAATGGGGCGTGGTGGTCCATCAGCCATTGTAGCTGTGAAAAAAATCTGAGGGATAAAATACAAGCTTGTACCACGTGGATGCTTATGTACGTGATGTGTATAGATACATGATGATCCGTTTATGGGGTGATAAAAAGTGTCTAATATGCCTGATCTGTGACACTGAGGAGGACTGCCATGGCTTTACACACAACACCCTTCAGTGAGACCATTCATGTAAAGATTCTATGCCCTGCTTGTCTTAGAATGTCCTGTCACCTCTGATGGCAAACTGAGAATCACTCTGATGTTATGGAAGAACACTTAGATATTACAGAATTTAACTTCTGAGAAAGGAGATCGCATATGGACCTAATGGTATTCGGAGCAGGTTTATTATATCCATAATGTATGTACAACACCGTTTCCCTGTTGGTTATTTAAAAAACCAAGATAGAGACCCTCGGGGCAGAGGGAAGGTAGCTTGAATTACATTGATATTTGCTTTCATTTTATCAGGCCCAAAGTAGCAGAGTGGGAGGAACAAAAGAGGATTGATTGCTCTCTTTCTTAGGAGTGCTCATTGCTGGTAAAAGTCATTTTTGCTGTGCAGTGCCGTCTTGTAAGAGAGCTGATGTGAGAGCCACGATTGTATCAGAACATAAACACATACCTCTCCCTTTCTCTTCAATTAGAAACCAACAGGTATGTCTGAATGATAGGCGTTTATTAGTCTTATTGTGCTAAGAATTTTGAAATACTTTAACAGTAAAAAATGTGTTGATAATTGAAGCTGGTTCATGAGATCCTAAAGAAGGTGCATTATACTTTTCTTTGTATGTTTAATGTTTTATTTTATAAAATGTTCACTTAAAGGTATTTTAGACGTGTGTGACAGAAAATCTCACATGGAGTCTCAGGAGCTAGACTTCTAATTCTTATTAAAAATAAGAGACTTGGGGGTGCCTGGCTGGCTCAGTTGGTTGAACATCCAGATCTTGGTTTCGGCTCAAGTTGTGGTCTTGAGGTCATGAGATCGAGCCCCGTGTTGCTCTCTGCACTCAGTGGGGAGTCTGCTTGAGATTCTTTCCCTCTGCGCCTCCTCTCCACCTCATGGTTGCACACACAGTTTCTCTCAAATGAATAGATCTTAATGAATCATGGAACACTACATCAAAAACCAATGATGTACTGTATGGTGACTAACATAATAAACAAAACAAACCAAACCAAACCCAAAAATCGAATGGATCTTAAAAAAAAAATCTAAGAGACTTGGGCACCTGGGTGGCTCAGTTGGTTAAGCGTCCTGACTCCTCATCTCAGCTCAGGTCTTTATCTTAGAGTGGTGAGTTCAGCCCTCTTTGTTGGGCTCCACATTGGGCATGGAGCCTACTTTAAATAAATAAATAAAATGTTAAAAAAAAAAAAAAAAGACTTGAACAAAATGTTTGTGCTCAAGAAGCCGAATCCAAACAAGGGTCATGGGGGGTGGAAATAGTTTCTGACCCACTAACACTAAACAATTTATTTTTTTTGGTCATTGAGTTTTAGAAACTTGATTTTACCTATTCTACGTGTTCCCTAATTAACAAGACACTTGAAACATTCTATCCTAGCAAAAAAAAAGAACTATACAGTTAACTCTAAAAAGAAGTCCTGCTAAACCCCACAGCCTGTGTTTACATTTTGCATCCCTTCCACATGTATAGGAATGGATGAGTAATCAGTAGGAAACTTCTTTTAACAGCAGGTTGGATGCTTTATATCACAAATTGTTTGGGGAAGTTTTGACTAAGTTATTTTGTAGGCTATGACCTACAATACTGGAGAATTAGAAATTATTTTTCTGGATATAAGTACCACTCATACAGTTTAGCTCAAATTTTCCTGAAGTCAGGAAATATCCTAGAAATTAGTGTGTTTTTTTTTTAAAGATTTTGTTTATTCATTTGAGACATACAGAGAGAGAGAAAGCATGAGCAGGGGAGAGGCAGGGAGAGGGAGTAGCAGACTCCCTGCTGAGCCTGGAGCCCGACTTGGGGCTCAATCCCAGGACCTGGAGATCATGACCTGAGCCGAAGGCAGATGCTTAACCATCTGGGCCGCCCAGATGCCCCAGTATTTGATATTTAATATAGTCATTTTGTCTGAATTTTCCTACACCTTGGCTCTTTCTATAAACCATATTATTTCCTTTGAAAAGCAGTTGTTGCTGATTTTTTTTTTATTGTTGTTTAAATGTTGCAGTTAGAAGATGTATTTTTAAATCTCTGGCTTTGAACAAATTCCCATTTTGTTTGTAGTATCTGCTGTAACTCAGAGCAGATTTAAAGTATAAAGAAGATACATCTTTCTTTAGACTTCACTCCCAAGTGGTATCTTTCCCAGTGTATTCTTAAACACAAATCACATAAAAATATCTATATTGGTGGCTCTGTTGGTTGAGTATCTGCTTTGGCTCTGGTCATGATCTCAGGGTCCTGGGATTGAGTCCTGCATTGGGCTCCTTGCTCAGCACAGAGCCTGCTTCTCCCTCTTCTGCTGCTACTCACACTGCTTGTGCTCGCTCTCTCATGCACTTTCTCTATCTCTCTCTCTCTCAAATAGGCTTTAAAAATAAATAAGTAAAAATAAAATTAAAAAATCTATATATTATTCATTGGTTATCACAATATTTATGGCATGTCTTCTACATGTCAGTCACTGGTCTAGGTCTGAAGATACAGCAGGGAACAAAACAAACAAAAACCCCTGCTTTGTTCTTGACACATGCCAAGCACATGCATTTTTATACCTAACCCACAGTGCCTAGCACAGTGCCATATAGCAAGGTATACCTTTAGTAAAAGTGTGTGAAGTGAATAACCTTTTAAAATAAGTGCTGTTTTTATTCCCATGTGACAATTGAGGTGATGAGGTTTAAAGAGATTACTCGACTGAAGTCATTCAGACATAAGTGACAGAGCTGGATATTAAACTCAGGTCTTTGTGATCGCCAGCCCAAGTTATGAACCGTGACCCTGTCCTGGATAGAGGACAGGTGTGCGCATGTGTAGACAGGTATTTCCTCATCCGTGGGGCGCTTTTTTTTTTTTTTTTTTAATTTTATTTGTCAGAGAGCAAGAGAGAGCGAGCACACACGAGCAGGGGGAGTGGCAGGCAGAAGGAGAAGCAGGCTCCCTGCTGAGCAGGGAGCCCAACTCGGGGCTCTGTCCCAGGACCCTGAGATCATGACCTGAACTGAAGGCAGACACTTAACTGAGCCACCCAGATGTCCCCTGCTGGTGCTTTTATACAGTATTTAGCTGTATTTTAGGTGTTGTATGTCCTGGGATGCAATTAATTATATCTACCATTTAAAGCACCAGTTATGGGATACTTTCATTGTGGTTTAGGTTAGTTTATTTTTCTGGTTTCAAGCTGACCTGGTATTTAGTCTTAATCCTCATAATATTTGGTAAATTTTAACTCTGTCCCTAGCACCATGTTGTCAAAAGTAGGTTTTCAACAGATGTTTGTTAGAATAAAAACGTGGGAGGGCCTCATTAGCTAATTTTCTCAATCATCTTTGTCCTTAGTTACATAAATATGTATCAGGTTGGGGGGCCTGGGTGGTGCAGTCATTTGCGCATCTGCCTTTGGCTCTGGTGGTGGTGATCTCAGGGTCCTGGGATTGATCCCCACCTCGGGCTCTCTGCTCAGCAGGGAGTCTCTTTTTCCCTCTCCCTCTGTACACTGTCCCCACTCTCACTCATGTGCTTGCTCTCTCTCTCTGTCAAATAAATACAGACTTTATTGTGTGTGTATGTATGTATTAGGCTACTGGAGATTGACTTTTGTTTTTTTCCCCTCCAGCTACTTGATATTTAGTAACTGGTTGTCTTAATACCAACAGTGTAGATAGATGTAGGTGCTTTTTGTGCTACAGTACAAGTATAGGCTTTTAAATATTAAAGATCCATTCTTAGTGTGTGAAAAATACTTGCTAGCTAAGCAATTAATAATCCCACATTAGAAATGTAATTTATGGGGAGCACCTGGGTGGCTCAGTCAGTTAAGTGGCAGCCTTTGGCTCAGGTCAAGTCCCATGGTCCTGGGATCGAGCCCCATGTCAGGCTCCCTGCTCAGCAGAGAGCCTGTTTCTCCCTCTCCCTCTCCCTCTGCCTGGTGCTCTGCCTACTTGTGCTCTCTATCTCTCTGTCAAATAAACAAACAAATAAATATTTTTAAAGATTTTATTTATTTGACAGAGATCACAAGTAGGCAGAGAGGCAGGCAGAGAGAAAGGGAGAAGCAGGTTCCCCGCTGAGCAGAGAGCCCAATGTGAGGCTTGATCCCAGGACGCTGAGATCATGACCTGAGCCACAGGCAGAGGCTTAACCCAGTGAGCCACCCAGGTGCCCCTAAAATCTTAAAAAAAAAAAAAAAGTAATATTTGGGTCAGAGGAGAAATCCTGGGCTTTGGAGTCAGATAGGGCTGGACTTACTCCAGCTTTTTCAGTTTTATGCGGCCTTCAACAAGTTGTATAAATTCCATGAGCTTTCATTTTCTCTTTTGTAAGAAGTGTTCTCTAATAGCTTTGTAATAATAATAGTGCAATTGAGTGTTTACTATATACAAACAAAGAATCATGACCTAGTAAGGGTAAACCTGCCTGCAGGTCACATAGTCCAGTCACTCAAGCTGAATGTAAATCCAGGGCTGCCCAATTGCCAGTTCCCTCTGCCCTTTTCTTCAGGTGGTTCTCCCCATTTCAAAAAGAGCATTAGAATACAATCATGTTAACAGGTGATTTTAGAAAGTGGGCATTTTTTTTAAAAAAGAAAATACTTATTGGAGAAACTATTATAGTTCATTTGGTTAATAAGACTACATTTTAATTTCAAAATCTAATAAATTACTTTATTCTTTTTTTAAAAAAAATTTTATTTATTTATTTGACAGAGGGAGACACAGCGAGAGAGGGAACATAAGCAGGGGGAGTGGGCAATGGAGAAGCAGGCTTCCCACTGAGCAGGGAGCCTGATGTAGGGCTCGATCCTAGGACCCTGAGATCATGACCTGAGCCAAAGGCAGATGCTTAATGACTGAGCCACCCAGACACCCCTCAAAATCTAATAAATTCCTTGATTACATTTATTCACGTATCCTATGAGGAGGAAAAATAAACAAAGAAAACTCTGAATAGTCCTTAAAAGAAACTATGAGATAAAAAAAAAAAAGAGACTATGAGATAATTTTTAGAAGCAGCTTGATTCTGAGAAAGAGAAATTAGGTTTAAGTGCATTACAAATTAATCATATTTTAATGTTGGCCTAGATTCAAAGAAGCAAATCGGTTTCAGTTCACATCAGAGATGTCTGTAAATTGTAAAGGCCTGAAGCATGTTGTTTTTAATAGAGAAACATGACTAGTTGGAACAATTTCTTTTTGTAATCCCTCTTTTAAAAAATTGCTGAGCTGGAGTAATTCAGAGACAAGCTGTCATTTGCAGCTTTTTGTGGCATATTTGAGAATGAAGTAGTCAAGAGTTTTGTCTTTTTTTTTTTTTTTAAAGATTTTATTTATTTCACAGAGAGAGACAGCGAGAGAGGGAATACAAGCAGGGGGAGGGGGAGAGGGAGAAGCAGACTTCCTGCTAAGCAGGGACCCTGATGCAGGGCTTGATCCTAGGACCCTAGGATCATGACCTGAGCTGAAGGCAGACGCCTAATGACTGAGCCACCCAGGTGCCCCAAGAGTTTTGTGTCTTTTTTTTTTTTTTAAAGATTTTATTTATTTATTTGACAGAGAGGAGAGAGATCACAAGTAGGCAGAGAGGCAGGCAGAGAGAGGGGGAAGCAGGCTCCTTGCTGAGCAGAGAGCCCGACATGGGGCTCGATCCCAGGACCCTGAGATCATGACCTGAGCCGAAGGCAGAGGCTTTAACCCACTGAGCCACCCAGGCACCCCAAGAGTTTTGTATCTTAATGATGTGTCTGTTTTTGTAATGTTCAGTCAGATGCCAAGTTGAAAAGCCCCCTCATTCCCAAAAACAGGGAAAGAGTTGTTCTTTTATTGTATATTTGTATGGGAATAGGGAGAAATAGGTTTTTATTTAACTGAGGAAAAAAGGATATTGCACAAGTTGAATGGATGTCAGGTGGGTCTTGAGAGCATTAGAAGTGGAAACTCTTCCCATGGCTTGCTTCGGGACTTGAACTGCTTAGGTGACTAGGTCCTGAGTTAATCCCATCCTCTTAAGTATTTTGTTGGGCAGCAGAGCAGATTGGAATCATAACAGCTGTGGCCTCTGGATCAGCAAGCATTGGGGTAAATAGCTGCTTTTTGGAAATGTAAAATCTCAGCCCAACCCTAGAGCACCTTCTTGGGAGTGGACATTGGGACAAGGTCTCTAGCTCATTTGTGTTCCTGCTAAAGTCTGAGAGGCACTGATTGAATGTGAGGATTGAGATGAGCTGTGTAGCCAGACTAGCAGAGTTCCTGAATCTGGTACTTTCCAACTTTGTGACTTTGGGTGGGATTTAACCTCCTGTGTCCCACTTCCTTGTGTGTAAAACATGTGAAAGTGGCGTAATGCTCAGTGTTTAGAGGAGTGTAGTGAATAGGAAGTGCTCCATTAGAATTAGCAAGATAGTTTTAAAATGTAGGGTACTCTGTATATACTGGATATGTAATTACAGAATTAAATACTCATATTCATAGCATGAACCCCATTATTCATTTATTGGTTACGTTTTTAAAAAGTAGCTTAGGATTCTCTTTGTGTGCCATATTTCTGTATCACTTGTCATAAAATAAAGTGAAATCTAGGTAACATAACTTTTGGGCATGAATAAAATAAATTTAGGGGCACCTGGGTGGCACAGTCATTTGAGTGTCTGACTCTTGGTTTCCACTCAGGTCATGATCTCAGGGTTCTGGGATCGAGCCCCGCATGGGCTCTCTGCCCAGCGGGGAGCCTGCTTCCCCCCGCTCTCTGCCTACTTGTGCTCTCTCTTTTGATTCTCTTGGCCAGCAGTACCAAAGGCAGTACCTTAATTATCCTGACAGCACAAACAGGACCAATTTCCTTACTTCTCTCCTACCCATTATAGCTTTAAGGCTCAGCAACTTCCCTCTGGCAATATCTGACTGGACTGCCTCATAGGATAGCACCTTTCTGGAAGGGTGGTGAGGTAAAGGAGAAAAGGGAGCTAGCTACTGGGAAGGGAGAGGGAGAAAGATGTGCAGACATCACCCCCTTGTTGGCTTTCCTTGTCTCCCCTTTTCCCCGGCATTAACCTCGAAGAGTTGCTGACCTCTGGTCTGAATGTTGAACTCTTCTATACATGGTAAAAATTAAAAAAAGAAAATCCGAGTGCTTATGTTTTATAATTCTATACATAAAGTTAGGTTTTGCTGTTAATAACTGTATCTGTTTTTAAAAGGAGTAGTTAAGCTTCATTAGTCCTGAACTGTGGAAAACAAGTATCTTTCTTATCTGTGGGGGCTAACTACAGCCTTCAAAGTTTAAGCAAGATAAAAGACCCTACTATAGAATTATAATATTCTGTGTTCTGTTCCATATGATTAATTTGTTAATAATGATTAATCATCTATAGGATTAGGTTAAAAATAAGTCCTCAGTAACGTTTGGTAGGCCTAAGGTATTCAGTTTGTATTTGCTCTAAGTTTGAGTGGTCCTATAGATTTGTTTTGTTGTAAAGGTTAAAATTTCAACTTTATTAGTGATAGAGCATTTGGAAAACATGGCTTGGGTGTACAGCAGCAATAAGCTCACATAGGGCTAGGCAGCAGAGGCACACTCAGTTTCTTGGCAATGCTGGACAAGCACAGGCTTTCCCTGGAGAGGGAAAACCTGCTCTAAAAGTTATGATACGAAGGAGTTACCCCCAAAAGGAACTGTAAAGGGTTAGCCATGTGTGTCCTGCTTCCCAAACTCATCAATCATATAAGTCATAAATGGCACTGTGCCTGTCTTTGATGGGAGGGGGGCAATTTAAGTACATAAAAAATGTTTTTCAAACTCTACGAGTTGTATTAGAAAGTCAGTAATATTCCTAGCCAGAAGCTACTGAACTTGTAAAATAGTGTTTTTAGAAAGATGGTTCTGAAGTCAGCTTACAGCAGTGAGTTACAGAGCAGGGCATGGAAGACTCCTCTGAGAGGAACAGAAAACCCAGTGGCAAAGGTAAGAATGTGCCAAAGTACTTTTCCTAGTTAAAACAACAACTATGTATACCATGTATATACATATAAATACATGTATGCATATATATATGTAACCAAATAATCCCATAATAAATCAGATTTACTCTAAATATATTCTAGACCCAAACTGCTAACATACTGTTTATCTCCAGGGTGTAAAACAAGTTAGACTCAGTTTACTGGTTTTCCTTATTGCTGGACCCTAAGCCATGTGAAAAGATTAAATAAAAAATTAAGATACATACTAAATAAGGGAATGAAAAAGATCCATTAGAGAAGACCAGAAATTAACTAGAAATTCTTATATGGATCTTTAATAGTGGTCACAGTGTAGAAAGTATGGAAAATCTTTGAAGGGAGTGATCTCAATCTCTACATTCAATTAAACATCATTTTTTTTTTTAAGATTTTATTTATTTATTTGACCAAGAGATAGAGAGCACAATCAGGCAGAGGGAGAGGGAGAAGAAGCAGGCTTCCCAGCAAGCAGGGAATCCAATGTGGGACTTGATCTCAGGGCCCTGGAATCATGACCTGAGCCAAAAGTCAGACGCTTAACTGCCTGAGCCACCCACGCGCACCCCCATTTTTTTTTTTTTAAGATTTTATTTGACAGTGAGAGCATAAGCAGGGGGAAGGGCAGAGGGAGAGGGAGAAGCAGGCTCCCTACTGAGCAGGGAGCCCAACGAGGGGCTCCATTTCAGGACCCTGGGACCAGGGCCTGAGCCAAAGGCAGACACTTAACCGACTGAGCCACTCAGGCGCCTCTAGACTTCGAGGTTTGTCAGCTGGTCTGTCAAATGTAACTTGGATTTGTACATTTCTGTTTTTACTGTGGCTGGACCCATCACGCAGACACATGCATGTGCTGACACATAGGCATGCAGATATCTACATATCTGAGTATCTGTGTCTCTCTATGTGTGTGTGTGTGTATTTTAAGAGAAGAAATGGTCCAAGAAAACTTACATGCCCTATATTTGGGTTTTGGAGAAGTACGTAAATACTTGGGAGTTTTGGGTTTGGGTTTTCGAGAAGTAAACCTGAAAGAGTGTATTTTGTCCTGTCCCTGACTTTGGTATTTATCTTAGAGCAGAAAGCAGGGAGCATTAAAACATACAGGGCTGGATATGTCATCAAAGAAGAGTGAGCCCACTGCATACAGGATTCTGTGTTAGCTTTACTGAGTATAGAGAAAGCATGATTTTGATCTTTTATTTATTTATTTTAAAAAAATAAATAAATTTAGGGTGCCTGGGTGGCGCAGTTGGTTGAGCAACTGCCTTCGGCTCAGGTCATGATCCCGGAGTCCCGGGATCGAGTCCCACATCGGGCTCCCAGCTCCATGGGGAGTCCGCTTCTCACTCTGACCTTCTCCCTTCTCATGCTCTCTCTCACTCTCTCTCTTTCCTAATAAATAAATAAATAAAATCTTAAAAATAAATAAATAAATTTATTTTTATTTATTTGAGAGAGAGTGAGAGTGGAGGGAGGAGCAGAGGGGGGGAGGGAGATCGACAAGCAGGCTCTGTGCTTAGCATGGAGCCCAATGCAGGGTGTATCTGATGACCCTGAGATCATGACCTGAGCTGAAATCAAGAGTAGGACACTTAACCGAGTGAGCCACCTGGGCACCCCTGACTTTGATCTTTTAGACCAGAAATGTCAGATACACAATGGATCTACCACTCCTTTTTCTCAGAGCAAGCTCGACTACTCTCCTATGATATTTTGGAATTGGCCTCCAAATCTTTAATACCTTTCTCCTGCTAATAGGCCATTATCAGCTGAATATTAAACCCTTTTCTACGTATTGTATAAGTGAGGGTCCTGGGCAGTCTTATATCTCCTTAAAGCTTCACATACCATCACTGTTTGGTAACTCTCTAATTTGTATATCTTTGGTCATGGTTGTAGTGCTGGACTGAAGCCCTGGACTCCCCCCTGCCGTGGGCAGCGGCTGAAATCTCTGTTCAGGTCTCATAGCTGTATTGGGTTGCTTGCAGCTTCTCCTATCCATCTGTAGTTTGGGGTTCAGCCAAAAATTTGGTAGAGTCAATACTTAGAATTTGGGGTACACTCTCTTTGGGTCTTTGCTTTTTTGGCTCCCTCTTCATTTCCTACCTGTTTTGGTTGCCCAAAATTCTGGTTCTTCAAGCCAGTAAGACTGAGTTTTTATCCTACTTTCACCTAGCTGTCCCACATGGCATAAAGCAGGGCCTGCCTTCAGAAAAAAGTTATTTACAGCAGCCCAGCCACCCAGCCAGCCTGCCAACCAACCTGCCTGAATTTCTTGAATGCCATTCCCTTATTTCAATAACCCCCGTTCTCCACCTTTGCTTACTCCTGCCTTCTCTGATGAATTTCTTTCTGCTCTCCAGTGCCTTTGGGATAGTTGCTCTTTATATTTTGCTCAGAATTTATAAGTTGTTATTGGCAGGAGGATTGCTCCATGTAGGAGCAATTACCCATGACTTTTTTCCTTTTTTTTTTTTTTTAAATTGAGATGTAATTGACATGCCATAAAATTCACCCCTTTAAAGTATACAATTCATTGGCTTTTAGTGAATCCATCACCACTCTCTAATACTAGAACATTTTAAACAGTGGAAAAAGAAATCCTGTAATCATTAGCAGTCACTCCCCACCTTCCCCTCCTTCTGAGGCCCTGGCAACCAGTAGTATATATCCTTTCTCCATGGATTTGCCAATTCTAGACATTCTGTATAAATGGAATTATAATATGTACCTTTTTGTGTCTAGCTTCCTTCACTTACGTAATGTTTTCATTGTGTATCCTTGTTGTATCACATGTCATGACTTCATTATTTTTTTTTTAAGATTATTTATTTGAGAGAGAGAGAGAGAGAGAGCCCTTGTGCCTGTGTATGAGCAGGGAGGAGGGGCAGAGGGAGCATTCTCTCTGTGAAGAGAATTCTAAGCAGACTCCCCACTGAGCACGGAGCCTGACGGGGGGCTCCATGTCACGACTTTGAGATCATGACCTGAGCTGAAATCAAGAGTTGGATGCTTGACCGATTGAGCCAACCAGGCAACCCTTCATTCCTTTTTACAGCTGAATATATACCATATTTGTTTATCATTCGATGGGAATTTGGGTTTCTACGGCTATTATGAATAATTAACTGATTTTTACATCTTTATCTGAATTCCATGTGCCTCCTCTAAGTTCTAGGCTCATATCTCAGGTAACTTATTGGTCATGTCTTCTTGGGTGGCTCATAGACACCTATAATTCACTCTGAAATTCCAATCCTTATCTTTTCCTCAGACCAATACCACCTTCTCTTTTCTTAGCTCACCTGCTCAAGCTACAACCTGGCTATCATCTCTTACTTTCCCTCTCCCTCATCCATCATACCCCGTCATTATCAGGCTCTCATTATTCCTTTTCATAAATAGCTCTCAGCTTTTCCACTTTGTTGCACCCTGCTGCTACTTCCATAGTTCGGCTCTCCTGCTCACCTCCTCCTCTGTCACCACACAGCCAGCTGGCCTTCCTGCCCCCAGCTTGCTCTCTCCAATTCCTTTTTCCTGAATCTGGAATGATTCTTCTAAAAATAAAAATCTGTTCACGTCCCTCTCTTGCTTTCAGCAACTCCTGTGGTTTTTCATTGCTCTTGGGATAGTTTGTAGGGCAAATATGACTTCTTTTACATTTCCAGCTCTACCTGTTGACCTTTTCCCCATCTTTGTGCCCCAGTCACCTTTAATTACTTTCAGGTCCCTAAATGGTCCATGCTTTTCCTTGCCTTTGGCTTTTGCATAGACTGTTCTTTTTGTCTCTCTCCTCCCCTGATTTGCACCTTTTTCTTGGCTAATTTCTATATACCCTTCAAAGATAGGACCTTGTTCCCCTTTTGTTTCTAGGCATTTTTTACTAGCGTGTGTGTCATTGCATAGGTCTGCTTTCTGCTATTGTTGCTGTGTTTGGCCTCTTTGCCTTTTCTTGCCAACTCCACATTGCCTGCGTGGGTGTATTTACTTCAACATATGTTTGCTGAGCGGTGTTCCAGGTATTGTGCCAGGTATGGGTGAATTACATTTAATTATGGCATTAGGAACATTTTTTTTTTTTTTTAGTGGGCTCCACACTGGGTGTGGGGAGCCCAGTGCAGAGCCTGAATTCGTGACCCTGAGATCAAGACCTGAGCTGAGGGGAGCCCGAGTGGCTCAGTGGGTTAAAGCCTCTGCCTTCGGCTCAGGTCATGATCTCAGTGGTTCTGGGATCGAGCTCCACATCGGGCTCTCTGCCTGGCGGGGAGCCTGCTTCCCCCTCTCTTTCTGCCTGCCTCTCTACCTACTTGTGATCTCTCTCCCTCTGTCAAATAAATAAATAAAATCTTTAAAAAAAAAAACCTGAGCTGAAATCAAGAGTCAGATGATTAATAGAATGTGCCACCGAGGAGCCCCAGAACATTCTTTTTTGAGTGGCAAAAGGATCTTGACATTACTACCATAGAGAATGACATGTAATCTTTTTTTTTTTTAATTTTTTATTAACATATAATGTATTATTTACCCCAGGGTACAGGTCTGTGAATCATCAGGCTTACACATTTCACAGCATTTGCCATAGCACATACCCTCCCCAATGTCCATATCCCTATCCACCCCCACCCCCCACCTCCCAGCAACCCTTAGTTTGTTTCGTGAGTTTAGGAGTCTCTTATGGTTTGTCTCCTTCCCCATCCCATCTTGTTTCATTTCTCTTCCCCACCCCCCCCATAACCCCCTGCCCTGCCTCTCAAATTCTTCATATCAGAACAATCATGTGATAATTGTCTTTCTCTGACTGACTTATTTCGCTTAGCAT